>PYAF01004445.1:51204-72634 GCA_007407185.1 Glycine tomentella
ACTTTCAATTAAGGGAATCATGAGATTATTCAAATAGATATAGTTTTATTTTAAAACATAATCATGTACTATTGTATTATCATCGAAAGTATCATTTTGATGATTAAAAATTGTAACAGAAGTGGTTTTCAATAATAAATAGATAAATATATTATAAATTACACTTCTTTGAATGCAATCAAAGTGATTTTTCTATTAAGTTTATAGTTTTTTTATAATAAAAATCTTCTTAAACAAAGAGAAATGTGTAAATTGATTGATAAATAAAGGTATCAAACAAGAAAAAGAAAAACACTTGTAATGTAAAAAGGGCTTTGAAAGTAAATTGAATTGAAAAGCAAATAAAGTTGAAATGACATAAATGTCAAAATGTAAATTGAAGTTAAAACAAAATAACATAAAAGTTGCAAAAGAATAAAGAACAACAAGTAAATAAGTTTAGGTTCAGAGAAGAAATGATGATTGGAAGGAGTCAAGAGTTTGGAGAAGAAATGTAGAAGAAGAGAGTTGCATGAAAAAAAATTGATCAATGTAATGAAATTACAGAAATTGCAAACTACATTAATGTATGGGTTCGAACATACCCTTTTTTCCAACAATCGGTAGCCATTTTTCTTGTGCGGCATGCTCGTGTAAATGTTTATGTATGATTTTTTCGTAATCAAGAAAAAAAGACTACCTTTGTGCCTATTTATAGTCTAATTCGACTCAATAATCAATTTACAAGATTCAAACAAGTGTACAACTTATTGGAATTAACTATGTAAGATGTCGACACCTGTATCTTTGCGCTCTCTGTCGGGAAATTGTTGATAACTGCTTTTGTACGCTTGATCGAAATTTAAGTCTTCGATGACTCTTCATTTTACCTTTTCAAGGAGCATGTAACTTTAATAACTTGTCTTCACAACTTGCCCTTATCTTTCAAGTTTCGTTTTCTTCATAATGTTGACGAACCTTAGTAAAATGTATCTTTTTCGATTAGTAATCGAACATAACATCAACATCATGTTCTTCAACTCCATTCAACTTTAATAAACTTTCTAAGTTCTATACTTAGAAAATTTTGCTTGCACCCCTACCAATAATATATTCATTTATGTTTTTAGTTCCTATCATATTTTTTTTGTCAATTTTGATTCTTATTAAATTTGTATTTTGTGTTTTAGTATGTGTATGTCAATGTTTAATGATTATGTGACAAATATGTATTGGTTAGTAGATATGATCTTTCATAAATAATAGAACTAAAAAAACATTTTAATATTATAAAGACTTATATAAAAATTTATAATTTTATAAAGACTAGAAATATATCATTAAAGAATAAAACAAAAAAAAATATAGGAATTGAAATCACGAACCTTATGCAGTATAAAAAATAAACTACAAACCTTATAGAAGCTTAAGTTAGTTGGCCATGTCAAAGGCACTCCCAACATCATTCAAGTCTTTTGACGAGTGACGGATCTAGGACCCTGGGTCAGTGGGGGCAATTTATTTAAAAAATAAAAATTGAATTTTTAAGTTAAATATTTAAATAAAAATTGAGAATAGTGGATTCAAATATATAAAATTAAAAAGTATAAAATATAAAAATATAAAAATATGAGAGTAATGCGTTCAAATATATAAAATTAGGGGAGACAAAATATAAAAATATTAGATAATTATATATAATTTTTTTAAGTGAGGGGTCAGGACCATGAATCAATGGGGAAAAATTATACAAATTGAAATAAGGGGGTTCAAATATATAAATATAGAAAAAATAAAATACAAAAATATATAATTTTACTTAAAAATTCTAAAGAAAATATTTAATTGTGAATTTTTAAAATTAAGGGGGTGCAAGTGCACCCTCTGGGCTTAATGTAGATCCGCCAGTGCTTTTGACATCCTCCTATTCAGGATTTGATCAAATGCAACACAAATAGAGAAACTTGTGGAAGTCCAGGTACAATTTGTGGTGGTATTTTTTGAAACTCTAAAGATGATAGTCTTGGCTGTTTTTCAAAATCTTTGCCTAATTCTTTAGTTATGATTGCTGAATTAGAGGAAGCTATGACTACGATTGAGCTAGCAAGTATTTGAGGATTGTGGATTGAGTGTGATTCCATGGTTGTTGTTTAAACTTTCAACTCGAAGCTTTTTATCCCCTAGAAAATAAAAAACTATTGGCAACATTGCATCTATCTCATAAGCATAATGATGTTTCAAATTTCTCATATTTTTCGTGAGTGTAATCATTGTGCAGTCAGACTTGCTAACTTTGGTCTACAAGCTGATAATTATGTTTTGCGGATTTCTATACAAGAAAATATATTTTGTGATGACAACATTCATCATTAAAAGGTTAAAAAGTCATCACTAGATGTATTTAGTGGAAAAAATTTGATTGATCATCAGTTGTCACTAATATTCGAGTCACTATTAAAATAATGACAATATTTTTAGGGGTCATAAAAATGATATTTATTGTGATGAACATGTTGTCACTAATATTTATACATAATAATGATAAAATAAAGTTGTCACAGATATACTAGACAATAGTGATGATTTAATCATCATTATTTAGAGTTTACAATAACAACTTGTCGATCCTTGGGACACGCCTTGTTGAGGTTGGTGCACATTTGCCACTTGTTGTTGCCCTTTTTAACCATGTCGAAATTGACGAACAAGGTGGAGTACCTGACTTCCCTGATAAAGTTGGCTCTGAGTAGTTTATCTACCACCGCTCTGACTACCTTATGCCTTTCATATCCCATCTTCCTCTTCTTCTGTGATATTGGCTTGGCCTGAGGCCAGATGATCAGCTTGTGACATATGATGTTGTGGTGAATGTCAGGCATGTCAGATGGTTGCCAGGAAAACAAGTATGCATTTTTATGCAAGACGTCAACTATGCGTCTGTGCTCATGGCTAGTGGTCCTTGCTAAGCTGCGTGTATTGCCCGGGTTTGGGTTCGAGCTGTAGCTTGACGAGTTCTTCAATGGGCTTTGGTCCTCTATCAATGGTGTCGTCGCACAGACCATTGATAGAGGACCAAAGCCCGGGTTTGGATACGGTGCCACTTTTAGGCTCTATGCATAACATTGTCGAGCTTGCTTATGGTCTACCTTGATAATAACTATTTCTTGAAAACAATATGAACACACACAATTAACCAAGAGGGGGGGGGGCGACTTGGTTAAAACAGGGTCTTTAAAAAATTTCTTTGAAATAAGCAGCGGATTTAGGATCGTATCACAAGGACACCCTATTAAAACAAAAACTTTCAGTCAATCAAGACTCACCCTTCACAGAAAGCAATAGCAGAAAATGTTTATCTGATGATCTTGAAAAGATTATCCAAAAGACTAGCAATCAATGACAAGAAGAAAAGATTAAAAGAACACCACGAACTATAATGGTTCACTCCTTAACAAGAGAAGCTACATCCAGCTTCTTCTAACCAAACCTTGGCTAGAGTTCCACTATTAACAAAAATCTGTTTACAAGCCTACAAAAGATCACTCTTTATCAACCCTAGATAAAGAACTAAGATCTAAACACCCTTTAGACCTCTAATGATCAAGACATAGAGAAACCTTTCTTCACTCTTCCCTCTAGAGAACCCTACTCTAGACAAGCTTAAAGAACCCTTTTGCAATAGCAACTAACAAGCTGAAATGTAAACACGAATTACAATTAGAGTTTAAAGGAGAGATACAACCTTGTGATCCAAAGAATGAAAATGCATGTGTTTACCAATCTAAAATCAAGTTGAAAGAAAGCAAGTTTCAGACCAAGCTCTCAAAGAAAGTCCTTTGAAATCTTGTCCAAAAAGAATTCTACCAATGATGCATGAAGATCTTGAATTATGGGACAAAAGCTTTGTTACTCAATGTATCTTCTCTCAATTCAGAAGCCTTTTGAAAAACAATGAAAATCTCAAATTCTAATGATCTGTCTAAATCAAAAGACCCAACAACTTTTTATAGAAAACTGTTTCAACTGAATGTAATCAATTAAATTGTCTATGTAATCGATTATTTTCACTTAAGTAATTGATTAATATCATATTTAATCGATTAAAGTGTTCTTTGATCTTTCTGGAAAAGATACGTGAGCAAAGTAATCGATTAAATCGCTATGTTATCGATTACCACAGAGAGTCTAGCTTCAAAAACGTGGTAATGTAATCGATTACGATTAAATGATAATTGATTAACTCAGGAAGACTTATTCTGTGTTTTATACTGTGTAATCAATTACCATTACCTCGTAATCGGTTAATTAGTTCTTCATGGCTTAAGTAACAGATTACCATATTCCGGTAATCGATTAAGTCAGTGTAAAAAGTGATTTTTTCCAAAACTTAACCGTACTTGGCATCTTATGCAAACATGAAAACCTTAAGCTTTTTCACAAATCATGTGACTTGATAAAAACCATGTATGCATGCCAATGAATGATGTTTATGCAATGCAAGGGATCATATGATGAAGCTCTTAAACAACTAACAAATTGCATATGCCTTCAATTGAATGACATGTAAAAAGCTAAGATATGTCTGAGATAAATGGCCTCATCATCTTGATCTTCTTCAAGCCCCCCTGTATCTAACATTCTCCCCCTTTTTGGCTTTGATCATGCCAAACTTCAATTGAACATATTTAGCCTTCATGTGCTTTTTAAGGGATGAATGCTAAGAGCTTTATACTTGGAATATGAAATCAATTCAGCTTTTTGACAAGAACAAATGACAAGTATACTTTGCATAAATAGTGTACATTCATTATATTGCTCCGAGATCTTAGGTAATTTTATATTAAGTTCAGATAAGAACAATGAACAATTCAGAGTTAATATCATGTAATTTTTAATTGCTTGCACCTGTATTCATGTTTTTCTTTATGTTTATTTTTCTCCCACTTTTGGCTTATAATAGACAAAATATACTAGTGAGAACAAGATAAGTAAGGAAGATGGAAACAAAAAAAAAAAGAGTTTTATTCATTAATTATAAAGTGCAGTACAAGAAAACATGAAATAACAACTGGAAATAATAAAGCAGAAACACCATTGGTAATCGATTACAATAGCCTAGTAGTTGATAGAGCAACACAAGATTGTTTCTTGCAATGCTATAAGATAAGTGAACTTCCCAATTAATGGCATGTTCCACTTGTGCTTTTCTTGTCTAATTTGCATCCTACAAAATCAGAATCGGAGTATCCAATTAAGTTTAGTAATGCACCTTCGGGATACCAAAGACCAACTCTTGGAGTTGATTTGAGATATTTGATGATTCTCTTGACTGCTGTGAGGTGTGATTCTTTAGGATTAGCTTGATATCTTGCACATAGATACAAACTCAACAAGATTTTTGGTCTACTTGTAGTCAAGTACAACAAGGATCCAATCATCCCTCTATATTTTGACTCATCAACCTTCTTCCCTCTTTCATTTGAATCAAGGTAAGTTGAGGTTGCCATAGGAGTTGCAGCATCTTTGCTTTTCTCCCTGTCAAACTTTTTGATCACTTAATAACAATACTTGTTTGGCTGAGAAATGTCTCATTCTTCATTTGCTTCACTTGGAGTCCAAGAAAGAATGTTAACTCTCCCATCATAGACATTTTAAACTCATTATACATTGAGATATAAAATTCTTTGCACAAAGATTGATTATTTGAACCAAATATTATATCATCAACATATATTTGAACCAGTAAGATGTCATTGTCATTTTGCTTGATGAACGAGGTTTTGTCCACCTGTCCTCTTATGAAAGATTGGCTAAGCAAGAAGTTGCTCAATCTTTCATACTAGGACCTAGGAGCTTGCTTTAAACCATAAAGAGCTTTCTTTAGTTTAAAAACATGGTTTAATATTTGAATCAACAAAACCAAGAGGTTGATCAACATAGATTTCCTCCTCAATATATCAATTTAGAAAAGCACTCTTTACATCCATTTGAAATTGTTTAAAATCCATTAAACATGCATATGCAAGAACTAACCTAATGGCCTCTAACCTTGCTACTGGAGCATAGGTCTCTTCATAGTCTATGCCTTCCTTTTGGTTGTAACCTTTTGCAACCAATCTAGATTTGTTTTTGACTATGATGTCACTTTCATCAAGTTTGTTCCTAAAAACCCACTTGGTGCCAATAGGCTTTTGAGAAGAAGGTCTAGGAACATGTTCCCAAACTTCATTTCTCTTGAATTTATTAAGTTCATCATGCATGGCAAGCATGTTGGTATGTAGGTGTCCTAGAGACAATCTGATTTATCAGTTGAACACCTTGTATTATTTCATGATTAATAAGAGTAAACTTTATCTTTATCATATTTATGTCTCACCTATTTTTATAGTAATATGCGTTTAAAGATAAAGGCCCTAGGAATAGAACAAGTGTACACTCGAGGATCTATGATAAGGATCATGATCATGAGGATTCAAGGACACTACATGTCTATTGCCTAAAGCTAGTTCCTAGTCTTGAATCATCAAGAAAGGCATTAATGATCTCAATAAGACTAGTACGACATCTTCTACTTGTATAGAGATACAAGATAGGGACCTCATGGAATGCAAGCATAGTGATTCCTTAGCTGATGTCGTGGGTGGATCTGTTATGAAACAAATGGCACCGAACTGACCCGCCGAGAGACTCCATAAGGATTCTTTAAAATATCATTGGATTTGTAAAATCTCATCGTTTGGTAGTGCGGATCGTCCTAGATTTGAGGATGTCATTGAATACTGTGTCCTAGGGTTATACTTTAGCTGTACGACTCTATCCGCTTGAAAATGGGGAGAACAATGTACTCTTGGGTATAACCTGAATAGATGAGTATAGATGAACATGCCGAAAGGACTCATAATCCCTTACGAGGGATTAGTCGTTCACAAGATCGGTAAGGATTGGATGACTTCTAGTTGACTCGGGAATCTATGCATAGTAAGAGATCATGAGGAGTCATGATCCGTCTTAGAGTCAATATAAGAAAAATCCTAGTTCCTGTGAAAAGCTATATTTAGTCAATAAAGAGAGATGATACTCTATCCTTGCTCTCGACTAAATGTGAATGACGATGTGAGGGATGATGGAGACACGATATCCAAATTAGAAAGGTAGATCACTTGATCAACTCAATTATTTTTGGGGTCGCAGAGCATTGCTAGTGTCTTATGTGGTCATTAAATGAATTGGACCCGTTAAAAGAGTTTAATTGTCCAAATTTATTTATGTAAGTGACTAATTGGGCCTAATGGGTCACACACAAAGGTTTTCTTTGATGCAAGTTATGGCGAGTTTTGGACCAATAATTAGTTATTGTGCTTTATCAAGACTATGAGTTAAATTGGGTTAGAGTTGGACTTCAAGCCCACTTGAATCATGCGTCCTATTGGGGCATTAGTGGTGAAATTGGTTTCTCCACTAATGGGCCCAAATGTGTTGACAGGCCCGATGGGCCTTGGGCCATGAATCCTAGTAAGTCAAGGAGTTCACTTGACCAAAATTAGTTTTGGGTAAATTCGAAATTTAAATTTAAATTTTGAAATTTGAAATTTTGAATTTTGAATTTGAATTCAAATTCAAATTACGAACTGGGATAAGATTGAATTTATATTTGAATTTAAATTTGAAATTTGAATTTGAATTTTAAATTCTATGAGGTTAGGTTGTTGAGGATAATTTAAATTATCTAAATGAATTATCCAATAAAGATTGGATAAAGATTCTCTCAACAACATCATCATTGTAATTCACAATTCAAATGAGTTTTGTTGCAACAAACTTTGGAGGGATGAGAGAGAGAAAGAGGCGGTTTTGATTAGAGGATCTTGATAGATTCTTTTCAAATTATCTGCAATAAATGGATAGGATCCATTCACTTGAATTTTGAATTCAAGTCTTGCAAGAGTGGAACAAACTCAAGGATGTTCTAGTAACATCTTGAATTTTGAAATTCTCAACAAACTGGGGCTGATTTGGAGTGAGAGGATAATGAAATGCAACAACCTCATCTCACCTTAAATAGGCACCTATGTGGGGATGATTGAGAGATAGAAAATTTTTGCCCCTTCCTCTCTTGGTTCTGAATCAAGTTTTAGTTTTTCATCTACCTCAAGGCACCTTAATAGTCTTGAGAAAAGAAACCAAATACTTGAAACCCTCATACCTTGCATGCGCCTGGAAAGCCACCAAGGAGAAGGAGGAATCAAGGAGAAGAAGAAGTTCTCACTTGCAAGAAGGAGATAACCGTGTGGATCACCATTGATAGATGGCTATCTAAGGATCATGATGATGGAGGTCCATTCTAAGCCAAAGGACTAGAAGGAGAGCTTGAAGCACTTCCTTTGGTGAGCTTTGAAGGACCCATGACAAGAGCCAGAACCCAAGCCTTTCAAGACCACATCAAAAGTCTTGTCTGTTGTAATAAGCAAGTGCTATCTGTTTTAATCAAGTACAACGTTTCTGTAATCGATTACACAAGCTAGTGCTATCTGTTTTAATCGATTACAACATTTATGTAATCGATTACACAAAGCAAGTCCTGTCTATTTTAATTGATTATAACATTTCTGTAATCGATTACACAGTGCTGGAATGCTCTGTTTTAATCGATTACGGGTCATATTAATCGATTATTTTCAGTTAAAATCGTAGTGCTTCTATACTTTTGTTATTTTTGTAATGGGCTTTGATATTTCTGCAAATAGGCCTAAACTTACATTTTTTAGGTGGTCATTAGAGGCTTGGCCATATAAATACTCAGACTTTGCCATTTTTGGTTAACTTTTGATTCATAAAAATTAAGCATTTGCTTGACTCTTGTTGGTTCTTGATTGAAACCAAATCGATTCTTATCAAGGAAGCTCTCCGTTGTGGCAAATCCTCCTACGACTTATAGTTCTGTTTGTGGATCGTGGCGTCATTCCTAATCATTCCTTAATCTTCTCCATTTTCTATTTGGGTTTGCAACCAAAATTCTTGGAGTCTTGAAGTTTGCAATACAGAAATGATCCAAGCCAAACATTCATGTCTTGGAAGTCATCATGTGGTAATCAGAGCTTGTTCCAGAAAGCATTTCGTAAAGATTTCTATCTATGTTAATTGCATTTTTGTTTTTTATTTTTTTCTAAAAATGATAATTGAAAATCATGATTCTTGCTTGTTTGTTGTTCTTTGTATGTTTCTTGCGTGATTTTTGAGTTTAGCTTACAATTGCCTTCAATTCCCCTATCATTTTGTTGAATTTGAAGTTGTTTTGAATATGGGTTGTTCTTCATGTTCTTCATGAAACTCATAGCATTGCTGGAAATTTTCTGAGTTTGATTCATAAATTTATGGCTAGAGAGTTTTGGGACATTTGTGTAAATATCAAAAATTTGTGGTCCTAAAAGAAAAAATACGAAGGACCAAAAGACAATTATTAAAAAATATATTAGGGTTAAAATGAAAATATCAAAAAATATGAGGGCTCAAGTATAAAAAAATTGACAGCCAAATTTTATTTTAAAAGCCCTCTCTCTTAGAGTGTGTTTCTTGTTGCTTAATAGCACTATCTTTTTGCATAATTATAGTGGTTTATATTTAGCCAATTTTTTTTTTATCTTCATCATTGTCTTCTTTCACTTTCCTTTTGAGTTGTGCTTTTCTTATTGAGCTTTTATTGCTTGTATTCTAAATTTCCAAAGTTTTGTCTTAGAGTTTTCTTTCTTCCTTGACCTCTTAAGTTGAGTTTGGATTTGTTTCATCTTTCACTTTGGATATTCATTGAATTGGAATCTTTGGTTACGTTTCAAGAGTTGAAAAAGAGTTAGAGAGTAAAAAAAGACAAGAGTGAACCTTATAAAAAAGTCTACCAAATGCATGCGAACTAATTTGTATAAATCAATTCTGAAGTGAATAGAGAAGGGATCTTTGGCTGTTGGAATTTTATCATTAGCTTGAGTATTTCTCTGCTAGGGTTCTTCCTTGAACCATTTGATCTTATCCAGAATTCTTCAATTCTTGTGGCGATCCTCAAGGCTTATCAAACATTTGTCTGTGGCACCTATCTGCTTCTTCCTTTGCACCATTTCTGTTCCTTGTTTAAATTTTCGCATTCCTAATTCTGTGATTTCACCTCGAATTTCTTATTGTCATAATTCTCGTTTTACCCATCCTTTTTCGATGGTTTTTGTGTCTAAATTGCATTTCAGAAAGTCCTCTTTCACCTCGTTTTGGAATCGGTCCAATCCGAGTTCTGTAGGCCGAGAAATACATAAAAATTAACAATACAATTCTGGCTCTGTTGGTGTGCGAATTCCAACCTAGAATTGGTCCGAAATTGTATCAAGGCAAGGGGATTCTCATCACATGGAGAGAAGGAGACATCATAGGTCACCACAACACTCAAGGGAGTGATGATGGCCATAAAGATGGTAGAAGGCATAGGCATAGGAGGGAGGAATAAGGATGGAATGGAAAATGTGAAATTTAAACTTCCCAAGTTCCTAGGTACTAATGACCCGGAAGCTTACCTTGATTGGGAGATAAAAGTTGACCAAGTTTTCAATTATCACAATTTTAGTGAAGAAAAGAAAATGAAGTTGGCTAGTTTAGAATTTGAGGGGTATGCCATGACTTTGTGGACTCAAGTGCAAATGGAAAGAGGAAGATTGAGGAGATATTGACTAGACACATGGTTTATAATGAAAGGCTTTATCAAATTACCACGTTAATACATAAGGGATTTGCTTAACAAATTACAAAGGCTTTATCAAGTAAGTAGATGTGTCGATGAATATTACAAGGAGATAGAGATTTCTTTGGTAAGAGCAAACATTGAGGAGACTAATGAGGCTACAATGGCTAGATTTTTGAATGGCTTGAATAGGGACATTCAAGATGTGGTAGAGCTTCAAACTTTCAACACCATGGATGAATTTATACATAGGACTATGAAAGTGGAGCAACAATTGAAGAGAAAACAAGCCTACAAGAAGTCTTCATATGGTCATTCTTCTTGGAAGGATAAGGACACTTCCAAGAAGGAGGGTTCTTCTTCCCAACATGTTGAAAGAAAGTCTTCAAGAGGTACTACTACTTCTCATACTCAAACTCCTTCCAATAAATCTAGTTCAATTAAATGTTTTAAATTTTTGGGTAAGGGTCATATTGCATCCCAATGTCCAAACAAAAGGATAATGATTGTGTTGGAAAATGGAGAGGTGGATAGTGAGTCATCTAGGAGTTCTCATAGTTCCTTTAGTGAAGGTGAGGATGATTGTTTCCTTAGACCGAAAGAGGGAGATCTTTTATTGGTAAGACGCCTCATGGGAAGTTTGTGAAAGATAGAGATGATACATAAAGAGAAAACATTTTCCATTCTAGATGTTTGGTGAGTGGAAAGGTTTGTTCTCTAATCATTGATGGAGGACGTTGCACCAATGTTGCAAGCACTAGATTAGTGGAGATGCTTGGTTTAAAAACTTCCCCTCATCCTAAACCTTATAAATTGCAATGGTTGAGTGACAATGGTGAGTTGGTGGTGGATAAGCAAGTGTTGCTTACATTCTCCATTGGCAAATATGTGGATGAAGTGCTTTGTGATATGGTTCTCATGGAAGCCGGCCATGTGTTGCTTGATAGACCTTGGCAATATGATAGAGATGTGGTACACAATAGGGTCACCAATCAATACTTTTCCTTCATAAAGGTATAAAGGTAGTACTCTCACCTTTGTCTCCAAGTGAAGTGCGTGAGGATCAAATAAAAATGAGATTGAAAAGAGAAAAAGAAAAGAAAATCAAAGAAGAAAAGAGTCCTTTGCGAGAGAAAAGCCAAAAAGAAAAAGATGGCAAAAAGAGTGAAAAGAGAGAATAAAAAAAGAGAGACAAAAGAGTGAAAAAAATAGAAATAAAAGAAAGTTTGTTCATCAAATCTAAGGAGGTTAAAAGAGTGATGCTAGCTAGACAACAAATGTATCTACTCATTCCCAATTATATGTGCTTGTCTTCTAGTGCCCTTGAGTTACCTCAAGGTTTTGATACACTTTTAAAGGAGTTTGAGGATGTCTTTCCACAAGACATACCCCATGGCTTGCCTCCTTTAAGAGGAATTGAGCATCAAATTGATCTTGTTCCGGGAGCTTCACTTCCTAATAGGCCGACCTATAGGAGTAATCCGGATGAGACCAAGGAGATTCAAAAGCAAGTTGAAGGGTTGATGGAAAAAGGATGGGTGAAGGAAAGCTTGAGCCCATGTGCAATGCCGGTCATCCTAGTCCCCAAGAAAGATGGCAAATGGAGGATGTGCATGGATTGTAGACCCATCAACAACATCACCGTGAGGTATATACATCCTATCTCTAGACTTGATGATATGTTGGATGAACTTCATGGTTCTTGTGTTTTCACCAAAATAGATTTGAAAAGTGGTTACCATCAAATTAGAATGAGTGAAGGTGATGAATGGAAAACCGTATTCAAAACTAAGTTTGAACTTTATGAGTGGTTGGTCATGCCTTTTGGCTTAACCAATGCACTAAGCACTTTCGTTCGACTCGTGAACCATGTTTTGAGACATTTTATTGGAAAATTTGTGGTTGTTTACTTTGATGATATCTTGATTTATAGTTTAACAATTGATGACCACTTTTACCATGTTAGGAGTGTCTTGGAAGTGCTTAGACATGAAAAATTGTTTGCTAATAGGAATAAATGCACATCTTGCACCAATCAAGTAGTGTTTTTAGGTTTTGTTGTGAGTGCTAAGGGAGTTCAAGTGGATGATGAGAAAATTAAGGCTATTAGAGATTGGCCAACACCCAAAAATGCGAGTGATGTGAGGAGTTTTCATGGGTTGCCTAGTTTTTATAGGAGATTTGTCAAAGAGTTTAGCACCACAACATCTCCTTTGAATGACATTGTCAAGAAAAATGTGATACTTTAGTGGGAAAGTGAACAAGAGAATGCCTTCAATGAATTAAAGGAGAAGTTGACAAATGCACCCATTCTTGCTCGACCAAAATTTTTCAAATCTTTTGAAATTGAATGTGATGCATCCAATGTTGGCATAGGTGCTATTTTGTTACAAGAAGGTCACCCAATTGCTTATTTTAGTGAAAAACTTAAGGGTGCTATTTTGAATTATTCCACCTATGACAAGGAACTCTATGCACTTATTAGAGCTTTGCAAACTTGGCAACACTATCTCCTTCCTAAGGGGTTTATGATTCATACTTACCATGAGTCACTCAAACATTTGAAAAACCAAGGAAAGCTTAATAAGAGGCATACCAAATGGGTAGAGTTCTTGGAACAATTTTCTTATGTGATTAAACACAAGCAAGACAAGGCTAATGTTGTGGCCGATGCATTTTCAAGGAGATATGCTTTAATGTCCATGCTTGAAACCAAGATATTTGGATTTGATCACATAAAGGACTTGTATGCTCAAGACCATGACTTCTCTAAATTGTTTGAGTTATGTGAAAAGGGGTCTCACCAAGGGTTCTTTAGGCATGGCGGATAATTGTTTAAAAATAAACGATTGTGTTTGCCTCAAAGTTCTTTGCGTGAACTCATGATTTGTGAAGCTAATAAAGAGGGGGGGGGGGGTTAATGGGACACTTTGGTGTTGAAAAGACTTTAAACATTTTGCATGAACATTTCTTTTGGCCTAAAATGAAACATGATGTCATCAAAATTTGTTCTAATTGTATTGTGTGTCATAAGGCCAAGTCCAAAATTATGCATCATGGTTTATATACTCCATTGCCAATTCCTACCTCACCTTGGACCGATATTTCCATGGATTTTGTACTTGGTCTTCCAAGGTCCAAGAGAAGCAAGGATTCTATTTTTGTGGTAGTTGATAGGTTTTCCAAGATGGCACATTTCATTCCATGTCACAAAGTGGACGATGCCTGTCATGTGGTGGATCTTTTTTTCAAAGAAGTAGTGCGTCTTCACGGATTACCTAGGAGCATTGTGTCGGATAGGAATTCCAAATTTTTGAGTCATTTTTGGAAAACCTTGTGCGGAAAACTTGGAACTAAGCTTCTTTTCTCCACCACATGTCATCCTCAAACTGATGGACAAACCCAGGTAGTCAATCGAACACTCTCACAACTCCTAATGTGTTTCATCAAAGGTAATTTGAAAACTTGGGAAGAATGGTTACCCCGTGTTGAATTTGCTTATAATAGGGTAACCAATTCTACCACTTATTTTTCTCCTTTTGAGATTGTTTATGGTTTTAATCCCTTATCTCCTCTTGATTTAATTCCTTTACCTAATGATTCTTTTATTTTGAGCAAGGATGGGCTTTCTAGAGCCACTTTTGTTAAGGATCTCCATGAAAAGGTGCAGAATTAAATTGAGAAGAAGATGGAGCAATATGCACGACATGCCAACAAAGGAAAAAAGGCTATGGTATTTGAACCGGTGATTGGGTTTGGTTACATCTAAAGAAGGATAGGTTTCCTTCCCAAAGGAAATCTAAACTTCAACCTAGGGGTGATGGACCTTTCAAGGTCCTTGAGAGGATTAATGACAATGCCTACAAGATTGACTTGCTAAGTGTGTATGGGTTGAGTTCTAGTTTTAATGTTGCTGATCTTTCTTCTTGTGATGTAGGTGTTTTGAATGCAAATCCGTGGATGGATTCTTTTCAAGGAGGGGATGATAGAGGGCTATCTAAGGATCATGATGATGGAGGTCCATTCCAAGACAAAGGTCTAGAAGGAGAGCTTGAAGCACTTCCTTTGGTGAGCTTTGAAGAACCCATGACAAGAGCTATAGAACCCAAGCCTTTCAAGATCACATCAAAAGTCTTGTCTGTTGTAATAAGCAAGTGCTGTCTGTTTTAGTCGATTACAACATTTCTGTAATTGATTACACAAGCTAGTGCTTGAAAACAATAGGAATACTCACAATAAGCAAGAGGGGGTGAATTGGTTTAAACTTGATCTTTTAAAATTTATTTGTAAAATCAGTGTTAAATGATCTTAATCACAATTGAACCAAGAATGCTTCAAATCAATCAAACCACTCAGCCCAAGAAATCAATTTCTTAAAACATAACTTGTTGAGTAATGAGAATATCACCAAGAACTAATGATCAAGATAACAAGAAGAGATTAAAGAATAGAAAACCAACACAAGAATTTATACTGATTTACTTCTCAAGAGTAGCTCATCCAGTTTCTTCTAATCAACACTAGATTAGAGTTCCACTATTATCAAATTTCAGTTCTTACAAGCTTTACAACAATCACCCTTTATCAAGCCTAGATAAGGAATAGAAATCTAAAACCCTATTAGACTCCTAGTGATTAAGACATAGAGAACCCTTCTCTACTCTTTCCCTCTAGAGAAACCTACTCTAGAAAAAGCCTTGACCCTTTACAATAGTTATAAACAACCAAGAATTCAAAAATGAATTTACAACAAGAATTAATGGAGAGAGAGTCAACCTGATGATCCAATGATTATGAATGAATGAGTTACCAATCAGAGTTGAAATGAATAAATCAATTTCAGAACTTTCTCTTCAAAAGCTTCTTTGAAAATATTGCCCAAGAAATCTTTCAATACACTGTGAAGATTAAAGAGTGGGACAAGAGCTTTGTTAACTCAGAAAGTTACTTTCTAACTTTGAGAAGGCTTGTATCTGCTCAGAGAATTCGAAGTTTTCAAGTAAAAAGTTTAGACAAGCCTTCACTCTATTATTTATAACAGATTTTTATAACATAATGTAATCGATTAAAGCACCTAGTAATCGATTAAATTGCCAAATAATTAATTAAAATGTTCATAGCTAATTCTGGGTTTTATAACGAACAAAGTAATCGATTAAAGCAGACAGGTCTAGTTATAAAACAAGCTTATGTAATCGATAACAAAATGTGGTCATCGATTAAGTCAGTCAGGCACATAAAAATTGAACTTCAGTAATCGATTACGATATCATGGTAATCGATTAAAATAGGAAGTCATGATTTTCTTTTTGTTCTATGTAATCTATTATGAGAAGGTTGTAATCGATTAAATTGTTCTTCATGGCTTTTCCAGAATCAACACAGAAGCTTGTAATCGATTAATCCGTTATGTAATCGATTAAACCAATAAGATTTCATTTTTCCAAAAACTTAACCATGAGAATTTCATTTCTTTTGAAATCATGAATAACTTTAATGCTTTAATGAAATAATGTATGCAAGTTAATGACCATGTTTAGCAATGCAAGGATCATAAGATTAACCTCTCATACACTTGAACAAATTACAAATTCCTTGGCATGTGAAAAGCTCAAAACTTTCTTCTAAGGCACAAGCTTCTTCTTTAGCTTCATCTTCTTGCTACTCCCCCTATATCCAACAATCTCCCCTTTTTTGGCTTTGAACATACCAAATATTGATTGAACATTTGTTTAGCTTTTAAGTGCTTTGAGGGATGAATGATAGGAGTCTCAAACTAGTTAACCTGAAATCAAATCAGCCTCTTTGCCAAGAACAAGTGTCAAGAATGATGCCTTGCATAAACATCAATCATTTTCTTTCATTTATTTTTGCTCCCCCTGACTTAAGTAATTTCATCAATCATTTTCTTTGCAAAAATAGAGCAAAACAGAGCAACTTCCCCTTTAGTTATCAATCAGAGCAACTTCCCTTTAGTTATCAATCAATTCAATCAATTATTTATCCCTCTATTTGGCTTATCAAAGACAAAAAGATAACAACTCAAACAATGAGAAATAGAAATTGAAATGTCATTAATGGAAAGGGAAATAGTGCAGTACATTAATCGGGAAACTTCATAAAAAAATAGAGACCAAGGCATAACAACAACAGAACAGGAAATAAAACACAAGCAACCTAAGTGAGTTTATCAAACTCATCAAGAACAATCTTGGCTTCTATGTTTTCTAGCCTAGACTTCATCTCTTCCAAGGATGAATTAGTCTCTGCTCTGTGCTCATGATGGAGACACAATAAGGCATCCATTTTTAGAATCATGAGAGATTTAAATGGTGAATATTGTTGTGGTGCAAGTTCTCCTTCAGCTTCTTCATCTTCTTCTCCCTCTTCAGCAGCAGCTCCTCCACCTCCAGCTTGAGGTTGCTGTCCAGCCATCAACCACCCATTGGCTATTTTTACCAAGCCAAGCTTATTCAGATGTTTCTCCTTAATAAGGCTGGTAGTATTAGTAGTATGATCAACTACCTCATCTGTTACATCAATATGAAAATAATCTATAAACCTGGATACAAGAACAACATAAGGGAAATTATAACTAATCAGCCTATTGGATTTCTCCATTATTTCTACAAAAACCATAATCCAATTTATCTGAGTAGAGGTCTTCAAGCCATAAACAAGCTGCAAATCATCATCTGTGATTTGAGCATGGTTGGTAGACCTAGGGGTAAGGATATAGGTTATGATGTAATGAGGCAACCTGTCCTCCCCTGTCAGATTGCCAACACCAAGCCTTGTCTTCAGCCTTGCTTGTGGGTTTTGTAGCATCTGCCTATAAGTGTCAATCTTGTTGTATCCTCATATTTCTTCATCAAATCTCCTCACACCAGCAGAGGAGATTCCAGCAACAGCTTCCCATACTTCATCATCTATTACCACGGGAACACCTTTCACTTGGGAAAGAATTATCCCATCCATGCTAGCCTTAGCATAGGTAAAAAATACCTTCACCAACTCAGGGTAAAAAGTACCCTTGAGTTCAACAAATTTTTTCAGCCCTTGAGCCTCTATCAAAGCAGGAACTGAAATCCCTCCTTGATAAACCAATTAAGGTCAAGGTATTTGGGAGGCATAACAAGTTTTGTGGCATTGAATTGCAAATAGGTCATTTTCTCAGACTCTTTTGTTGGTTTTCACTCTCTTAGATGTAGACATGGCAGATTTAGAAGGTAGTGATTAATGGATTGTGACAGAGAAAGAGAAAATAGAAGAGAAGAGAGCTTCAGAAAATACAAAGCAAAAGACTTGGATGAGTGTGAGTGATTCTTCACCAAGGTTGAATTTATAACCAAAATTCTGAGTTCAAATTTAAATTTTGAACATTGGAGTAGTTATCTCACATATCTAGGCCATAACTACTCAGTTATAGATTCAAATTTTGAATTTAATTACAGATATGACAATTTAGATTTCCAAAACATCTGCAGAGATTTGAGAGCTACCATATGTAATCGATTACGAGCTTATGTAATCGATTATTTCATTCTTAACAATGACAATTTATAATGGTGTAATCGATTATCCCGTGTAGTAATTGATTATTACAAGAAACATTAGAATCAGAAGAAGTTTTGTTTGAATAGTAATTGATTATTTCGATAATAATCGATTATTCCAGAGAGAATTAAGATTGAGGATTCAATTTTGATGGACAGTAATCGATTATTCTGTGAATGTAATTGATTACATGATATCGAAAATGACTTTGAATGTAGCGTAAACATAAAATAATTGATTATCCCGTGCTGTAATCGATTATTATAGAGCATTTTGTAGAATGAATAGTAATTATGTAACCAATTTTGAATTTTGAGGCATATGTGATGATTAGTCAAGCAAGATGCAATTTGACATAGATAAGCACATAACAAGCAAGCTATCATATATTGGATTTATCAAGAATACCTAGCATGTTCCTAAGAGTATAGAATCTATCTCTAGCCAAAGGTTTAGTGAATATATCAGCCAATTGATTATGTGTATCAATGAAATCAATTTTGATGTTACCTTTTTGGATGTGATCTCTAAGGAAATGATGTCTTATCTCAATGTGTTTGGTCCTTGAGTGCATTATTGGATTCTTGGATATGTTGATGGCACTTGTGTTGTCACATAGCAAGGGTATTTCTTTTAATTCTACACCAAAATCTTGTAATTGTTGCTTCAACCAAAGGCTTTGAGCACAACAACTTCCAACAAAGAGATGTACTCAACTTCAGCTGTTGATAAAGCAACGCAAGATTGCTTCTTACAATGCCATGAGATTAGTGAACTGCCTAGTAGGTGACAAGTTCCACTAGTACTTTTTCTATCCAATTTGCGTCCTGTAAAATCAGAATCAGAATATCCAACTAAGTTGACTGATGCACCTTTGGGATACCAAAGAACAACTTTTGGTGTTGATTTGAGATATTTGATGATTCTTTGACTGCAGTGAGGTGTGATTCTTTGGGATTTCCTTGATATCTTGCACACAAACACACACTCAACATAATATCTGGTCTACTTGCTGTCAAATATAGTAAGGATCCAATCGTTCCTCTGAATTTTGACTCATCAACCTTCTTCCCTTTTTCATCTGATCAAAATAGGTTGATGTTGCCATTGGAGTTGTATCATTCTTGTTTTTCTCCATTTCAAACTTTTTGGTCACTTCAAGGCAGTATTTGGTTTGATTTAGAAATGTCTCATTCTTCATTTGCTTCACTTGAAGTCCAAGAAAGAATATTAATTCTCCCATTATTGACATTTCAAACTCATTCTGGATAAAGATAGAAAATTCCTTGCACAAGGATTGATTAGTTGAACCACAGATTATATCATCAAACCATATACTTGAACCAATAAGATATCATTGCTACTGGAGCATAGGTTTCCTCATAGTCAATGTCTTCCTCTTGGTTGTAACCTTTTGCAACCAATCTAGCTTTGTTTCTGACTATGATACCACTCGCATCAAGTTTGTTTCTAAAAACCCATTTAGTGCCAATAGGTTTGAGAGAAGAATGTCTAGGAACAAATTCCCAAACTTCATTTCTCTTAAATTGATTTAGTTCATCATGCATGGCATGCATCCAATGTTCCTCAATTAAGACTTGATCAATGCTCTTAGGTTCTATTTGTGAAACAAAAGCCATATTACAACAGAGATTTCTCAAAGAAGACTAGTAGATACTCCCTTTGTAACTTCACCAATTATATTGTCAAGGGAGAGATCTCTTGTAGTTCTCCAATCTTTTGGCTCTTGGACTGGTATTGATTGTTTTATTTCAGCAATTGGTTCTTCCTTTTCTTTATCCATTGATCCATTAAGTTGTATGAACTCTTCTAAACGACCTGCATCATTTTTACACTTCTTTTCCTCTTTAGAGGGATTAGATTCATCACAAATAACATGAACTGATTCTTCCATGCATAAAGTTCTTTTATTGAAAACTCTATATGTTTTGCTATGTAATGAATATCCAAGGAAGATGACTTCATCAGCTTTAGCATCAAATTTTCCAAGTGATTCTTTACCATTATTCAATACAAAACACTTGCAGCCAAATGCTCTTAAGTGGGAAATGTTTGGTTTTCTACCTTTGTATAGTTCATAAGGAGTTTTCTTCAAAATAGGCCTTATTAGTAATCTATTCAAAGTGTAGCAAACTGTACTTACATCATCAACCCAAGAATGTTTAGACAAATTTGTCTCATTAAGAAGAGTTCTTGCACCTTCTTCAAGGGATCTATTTTTCCTCTCCACAACACCATTTTGCTGGATGTTCTTGGAGCTGAAAAATTGTGGTTAATTCCATTTTCTTCACAGAACTTTTCAAAATGCTCATTTTAGAATTCCCTACTATGATCACTTCTTATTGAGATAATTTTGCTTTCCTTTTCATTTTATGCAAGTTTGGCTAATTTTCTGAAAGCATCACTCTTGGATCTTAAAAACAAAGTCTATGTGAATCTAGAGTAATCATCAACAATAACAAGTCCAAAGAAATTACTTCCTAATCTCATAGTTCTAGAAGGAACAAACAAATCCATGTGAAGTAATTCAAGGGGTGTTGAAGTAGAAACAATATTTTTACTTTGAAAAGAATTTTTTGTTTGTTTCCCCTTTCGACAAGCATCACATAGTTTGTCCTTTTCAAACTTTAGTTTAGGTAAGCTAATGACTAAGTCTTTTCTTATAAGCTTGTTCATATGATTCATGTTAATGTGACTTGCCCTTCTATGCCATAACCAAGATTCATCAACTTTACTTATTAGGCAATTTATGTTGTGAATGAATGCATGATCTATAGAGAGTAAATAGATATTACTTTTTCTTTTACCTATATGAATCACCTCACCGGTTTGACCATCACATATCATACAGCAATTGTCATTGAATGACACTTTGAATCCTTTGTCACATAGTTGGCTTATACTTAGAAGATTGTGCTTTGGGCCTTCCATATAAAGAACATTTTTTTATCTTGGTCTTAAAGTTGTGATGAGGACCTAGGAGGGGACATGACCAAAGCAACAAACTTGGAGGACATACAAGGTCTTGGAGGCCCAATGACAAGATCAAAAGCTAAAAAGGCTAAAGAGGCTCTAAATCTCATGGTGACCACTTTACTTGAGACAAGCCCAAGTCTAAAGGAAGAACAGCCCAAAATGATACACTTAATCCAATTTGAA
>PYAF01004446.1:13748-25791 GCA_007407185.1 Glycine tomentella
CCTCTTCCTTTTCAGCTTTCAAAGTTGCAGCTTTCAAGGCTATGCTTCTTGTTTTCTTTTCTGCATCTTCACAAGATGTTAATTGAGACATTTCTAATTCATATTCAAGAAGCTTACCAAATAGTGCAGCCATAGACATCTTTGATAGATCCTTGGACTCCTTGATTGCTGTAACTTTTGGTTGCCAAGGTCTTGTTAAGCACTTCAATATTTTGATGTTTAATTCCTCAGGATCAAAGACCTTTCCAAGACCCAATAGGTAATTTACAATGTGTGTAAATCTAGTTTGCAGCTGAGATATGCTTTCATTGGAGTTCATCTTGAACATTTCATACTCATGGATCAAAGCATGCTTCCTTGATCTTCTAACTTCCTCAAGTCCTTCATGAGTAATTTCCAGCATCTCCCACATCTCTTTTGCACTTGTGCATCTCACTGTCCTGAAAAATTCATCAGAGGAAAGTGCAGAGGTAATCATATTTTTAGCCTTAAAATCATATTGGACTACTCTTTGTTCAGCCTCAGTCATCTCATCCCATTCTTTGGGAATCAACTCATTTGCAACAGTTTTCTTTGGAATAAAGGGACCCTTTTCAATGGCATTCCATGCTCCTGGGTCATTTGATTGAATAAAGATCTTCATTCTATTTTTCCAAAAATTGAAGTGTTCTCCTTCAAACATTGGAGGTCTGTTTAAAGAGGCACCCTCCTTAAAGGTTATTTGAGAAGTATTCATATTTCTTTTTGAAAAGAAAAAGTGATCTTGAATATCTTACAAGAACCAGCTCTTGATGCCAATTGAAAATGAAAGGAATACTTCAACACAACGAAGAGGGGGGTGAATTGGTTGAATCTTTCCCAATTAATGCTTTAAGAATTATGTAATTAAGAAGAATTCACAAAAGACAATCAAATATGTAGAATTAGATCAACACACAAAGAATTATACTGGTTCACTTCAAACACTATGAAGCTACATCTAGTTTTCTTCTACTCAACACTAGAGTAGAGTTCCACTATTGCAAATAATATTCTTACAATATATTACAAGCCTCTCTTTATCAACCCTAGATAAAGTTCAAAAGTCTAAAACACTATTAGACCCTTAGAGACCAAACCCAAACTGAGAACACTACTCAGCAGCCCCTAGAGAAACACTATCTCTAGTCTTACAAGCAAGAAACCCATTTACAATAGACAAACAAGTACAAATTTCAAAAGAGAATTACAACATCAAAGAGTAAGGAAAGAAATCACTGAAAATGAAAGGGATACTTCAACACAACCAAGAGGGGGGGTGAATTGGTTGAATCTTTCCCAATTAAAATTTTAAAATCAGAGTTTACAATAGGATCTTTATCACTTTAAAATTGTTCTAAAACCAAGAATCAATATTCAATCAACTTCCCTTTTCAAGAACAATAAAAAATAGAGAATAATTTTCTATGCAATGATACTGATTCACAAACAAAGTAATTCAGAGATGAATAAAAGAGAACAAAGATTAGTCACAGAATTTTATACTGGTTCACCTCAAACACTATGAGGCTACATCCAGTTCTTCTGCTCAACACTAGAGTAGAGTTCCACTATTGTAAAAATATCCTTACAAGCAATTTTACAAGCCTCTCTTCATCAACCCTAGATGAAGTTCAGAGATCCAAAACCCTATTAGATCCTTAGAGACCAAAACCCACACTGAGAACACTACTCAACTGTCTTTTAGAGAAAAACTATCTCACACTTGCAAGAAAACCATTTACAATAGACCAATCTTTACAGAAATTCAAAAGAACAGTTTACACCTTCAAAGACAAAGGAAATATATTACCTGATAATCCAAGAATGAATGAACAATGAATGATTCTCAGGTTGAATGACAAATTACAAACATATGTGCAGTCCTTTCCTATGCCTTTGAATGAATGAAGCTTCACCTTCTTGATTCACAAACCCATATGAATTTTGTGAAGCAAAGTATGTTTAGAACTCAAAGAAACTCACTATGAAAGCTCAGAATGTTTGTGAAAGCCCAGAATTCGAATTATCAAAAGTTACAAACTTCAGAGAAGTGGGTTCTATTTATAACAACTTTCTAACTGAAAATAATCGATTAAACATGCTCCTGTAATCAATTATTTCTCATTTGTAATTGATTAAAATGCTCCTAATAGTTTATGGGTTTATGTTATGAACAATATAATCGATTATTCCGTGAAGTAATCGATTAAACCAGTCAGTCATGTATTTCTAAATGAGCTTAGTAATCGATTAAAAAGCTTTGTAATCGATTAAGACAGTGAGCTATGATTTTTCAAGAATGCATGTAATGCTTTGTAATCGATTATCACGATGTGTAATCGATTAAGACAGAGAGTTGTGATTTTTCTAAGTATACATGTACAGGCATGTAATGGATTACCAATTTCATGTAATCGATTAAGACAGAGAGTTCCATCTTACATAAACAGCCTTAGTAATCGATTAAACCGATATGTAATCGATTACAATGATCATGATTTGTTTTCTAAAGGACACGAAGAACAGAATAATCGATTCCATTTGCTTTGTAATCGATTACTAATATTGCAACTTTATTTTTCCAAAAACATTGCTTCTTAAGTGGCTTTGTAATGAATTGCTTTTACTTAATCATTTAATCTTATGATCCTAAATGAATGAGTAATGCATGATGGGCACAATTGGATTATCAAATCATATACTTCCTTTTTACAATTAATCAAATTGATTCTTCAAGCTTTCCTTTGAGCATTTCCTTTGAGCATGTTTGAAAGTCCAAAACCTTGAACCTTTGTGTCTTGTTCATTGATGCTTGACTTCACTTGAATCAACAATCACATGATGATCCAAAGATGATAGGCATTAGAATGATTTTACCAAGTTGAATGCAGATAACAAACTCAGAACATGACTTTCCTTAAATTTTGAGTGAAGCTCACAAAATTTATTTCACAATGCATCCTGGAGTTACTAAGATGAACCAAGATTTGAAGAAAATGTTTTGGTGGCCTGGTATGAAAAAGGATATAGTAGAGTTTGTAGGAAAGTGCTTAGTGTGTCAAAAGGTAAAGATAGAACATCAGAAACCTTCTGGCACTTTGCAACCTTTAAAAATTCCTCAGTGAAAGTGGGAGAGTGTATCTATGGATTTTGTGGTAGGATTACTTAGGACTGTTTCTGGTCATGACTTAATTTGGGTCATTGTAGATAGACTTACTAAGTCAGCTCATTTTATACCTATGAGAATTTCTTATTCATTAGAGAGATTAGCTCAACTGTATATACAGGAAATAGTTAGATTGCATGGTGTGCCTTGATAGAGACCCCCGCTTTACTTCTAGGGGAGCATTACAAAAAGCATTTGGGACCAAGTTATGCTTAAGTATTGTTTATCATCCCCAAACAGAAAGAACTATAGAAACACTAGAAGACATGTTGAGAGCTTGTGCAATAGACGAACAAGGTTCTTAGGAGAAATATTTGCCATTAGCAGAGTTTTCTTACAATAATAGTTATCATACTAGCATATGAATGACTCCATTTGAAGCTTTGTATGGTAGAAAATGTTAGTCTCCTTTATGTTGGTATGAATATGGGGAAGCAAGTCTTTTGGGTCCAGACTTGGTAACTCAAACCACGAAGCAAATCAAGAAGATTAGAGAAAAATTGGTAATAGCTCAAAATAGGCTAAAACATTATGTTGATAAAAGAAGAAAACCTCTAGAATTTAAAGAAGGAGAATATGTTTTTCTTAAAGTCACTCCAATTAAATGAATAAGACAAGCAATGAAGGTCAAGAAGTTGATTCCTCGTTTCATTAGTCCTTTCCAAATTCTGAAAAGAATAGGTATGGTAGCTTATCAAATAGCTTTGCCACCAAATCTCTCCAACCTTCATAATGTTTTTCATGTTTCTCAACTCCGTAAATATATTTCTGACCCGAGTCATGTTCTAGAGTCTGAATCAATACAGTTAAAAGAAAATTTAACTATGAGCTTGCCCCCAAGAAGAATTTTGGATAGAGAAATAAAGCAATTAAGATATCAAGTAGAAATGAAGATATAAAGTAGGCATGTGTATGGATAGATGGCAACAGTGGTCAATCTCCTTGATGCCCTGGATTGGTGATGGTATAGAAATGAAGATATAAAGTAGGCTTGTGTATGGAAAATCCTGTACTTGTTTAATGATGACTTTTGTAACAAGGACTATGGCTTCTTATAATATATATCAGTTTAACAACTTCTATAATCTATACGTTTTAGAATTTATACTAGGACCTATTCAGTAAAAATAAAATAGTAATAAAAATTATCTAACGATTTTTTTTTTAAAAAAATTAACCCTAATAAAAATACAATATCTAGAATAATTTTAAGTCGTTACACAAAAGATCCTGGTAGTTTCACAATCCATGTGGCTATTGGGAGATTATCAGTAGGAAAAGCCCTTCTAGATTTAGGAGCAAGTATTAATCTGATTCCACTATCCATGATAAAGAGAATTGGGGAAATAGAAATCAGACCCACGAGGATGACTCTATAGCTGGCAGATAGAACCATCAAGCATCCTTATGGAATTATTGAAGATGTTTTAGTGAAAGTTGATAAATTCTTCTTCCCAGTTAATTTTGTGGTGATGGATATGGATGAAGATAATGAGGTTCCACTAATTCTTGACAAACCTTTCATGAAAACTGCCAAATTCTTGATTGATGTGGATGACGGGAAACTCATTGTGAGGGTGCAAGATGATGAAGTACAGTACATTGTCCTTTAAACAATGAAGCATCCCACGGACAAAAGAGAATGCTTTAGAGTCGATGTCCTTGATGAGGTAATTTCTGACTCTAAAAGATTTATTCACAGGAAGAAAGGTTTGGAGAAGGCATTGACAGAAACAGTCCAAGATGAAGAAGAAGATAAAGAAAAAGTAGAATACCTTCATCAAATGAATGCCTCAAAAGAAATTCCTTATCACCAATCTCTCTTTGAAGAGTTGAAGAAAGAGAAGGCAAAAGAGGAACAAAAGCTGGAATTAAAGGTATTATCTTCCCATTTAAAATATGTATTTCTTGCAGGTAATTTTGAAAAGCAGTAATCATAAATGCCAATCTTGTAAAATATGGGAACACTTCACACTTAACTAAGAGGGGGATGAATTGGTTAGGCTTGGTAATTTAAAAATTTTCTTGATCAAAATCAGAGTTTTTCCCTTTTGGATCTTTATCACTTTTGAAATCAAGAACCTTTATTCAATCTAAAGTTCAACCCAAGATATGTAATAGCTCAAGAACTTGGTTGATAACTAGAACTCACAAACAAGAAAGATAAATTTATCAAATAAGAAGAATATGAACAACACACAAAGATTTATACTGGTTCACTTCAAACACTATGAAGCTACATCCAATTTTCTTCCACTCAACACTAGAATGGAGTTCCACTATTGTAAATTTCAGTTCTTACAAGTCATTACAAAGCCTCTCTTTATCAACCCTAGATAAAGTTCAGAAATCTAAAACACTATTAGATTCTTAGAGACAACCCACTGAGAACACTACTCAGCAATTCCCCTAGAGAAACTCTATCCCTAGATTACAAGCAAGAAGCCCATTTACAATAGACAAACCAATTCAAAACAAAATTACAACTTCAAAGATTAAGGAAAGAGGTCACCTGATGATCCAATGAACAATATGCATATGAATGATTTCACCAGGTAGAACAATGATTATAACCTTAGAACATCACTTTCCTCAAGCTTTGAAAAAGAAATTCTTGCTTCACTAATCTCTCAATAACCCATAAGAATTATGTGAATGCAAGAACTTAATGAACCTAGAAAAACCACTACAAGAATGTTTAGAAAGCCTTAGAAAGCTCAAAATACGAATTGATCAAGTTTGTAAAACAACTGAGCATGGGTTCTATTTATAACAAGCTTTCTAACTATCAGTAATCAATTACACATGCTCCTGTAATCCATTAATTCGCATATGTAATTGATTATTTCAAGACTGTAATCGATTAAACTGTTCAACAGAAGTTCTGGGTTTGAGCAACGAACAGAATAATCGATTATCCCGTCTTGTAATCGATTAAGACAGGAAGCTTCACTTTTTAGATACATTAAGTAATCGATTACGGATTCTGGTAATCGATTAAGTCAGGAAGCTTCATAAATCAATTTGTACTATGTAATCGATTAATATATATGGTAATCGATTAATGCAGCAAAACATGTTAATCAAAGACATATGATGTAATCGATTACTATTTTTGGTAATCGATTAAGATAGAGAAATGATTTTTTCTATATAGCCTATATAATCGATTAATAATTGTTGGTAATCGATTAAAGTATTCATTAAATTAGTTTATTTGAAATCATAGGTAAAATAATCGATTAATCTGATACATAATCGATAACATTGTTCTTGAAAAGTTTTCCAGAAAGCACAAAGAACAAAATAATCGATTACATAAGTAAGAACTTATTTTTCCAAAAACTTTGATCAAACTTGCCTAATTTATCAAATACTTGTATATATTTAAACTTAATCTATTCAACTCAATGAATGATATGAATGCTATGAACTTCGATCATCAGAAACTACTTCTTCCTTTTACATTAAACACTAATTGATCTCCAAGACTTCAAGGCATGTTGGAAGCACAAAACCAAGTTTGATCCATTGTTCATTCTTCAAGTGATTCCTCTTTTAAATCAACAAATATCTCTGAAAAGGAAGAAGAAAAATTGGTGAAAGTCTTGAAAGAAAACCACAAACCCATTGGTTGGATACTATCAGATCTAACATATATTATTCCTTCTTATTGTATGCATAGAATTTTGATGGAACGGTACTATAAACCTGTAGCTCAACCTCAAAGAAGACTCAATCTAACAATGAAAAAAGTTGTTAGAAAAGAAGTGGTCAAGCTATTAGAGGCTAGAATGATATATCCTATCTCCGACAGCCAGTGGGTAAGTCCTGTGCAAGTAGTACCCAAGAAAGGATCAACAAAGATTAGCTTATCCCAACTCGCACTGTTATGGGCTAGAGGATGTGTATTGATTGCAAAAAGCTCAACAAAGCCACAAGAAAGGATCATTTTCCACTACTATTCATGGATCAGATGCTGGAGAGACTAGCAAGTCAGCAATATTATTGTTTTCTTGATGGCTATTCAAGATACAATCAAATCAATGTTGATCCTGCAAATCAAGAGAAAACAGCCTTTACTTGTCCCTTCGGTGTTTTTGCTTATAGGAAAATGCTTTTTGGTCTATGTAATGCACCTCCACTTTTCAAAGGTGTATGCTTGCTATCTTTTCTGATCTTGTTGAGAAAAGCACTGAAATCGTCATGGATGATTTTTCAGTATTTGGTACCTCTTTTGATTTATGCCTGTCTAATCTTGATGTTGTTTTAAAGTGATGTATTGAGACTAATCTTGTGCTTTACTACGAAAAGTGTCACTTCATGGTGACTGAAGGTATTGAAAATGATAGGAATACTTCAATACAACCAAGAAGGGGGGTGAATTGGTTGTACCTTGGTAATTAAAAATTTTACAATCAGAGTTTCCATAGAATCTTTATCACTTTAAAAATTATTTTGAAACCAAGAATCTTATATTCAATCAAATTCCTCTGTCAAGAAAATCAATAGACAACTGAAATCTTTCTGTGCAAATATTTGGATTCACAAACCAAAGGAATAAAGAGATGAAGAGATTAGAATAAAGATCAGTCACAATTTTTATACTGGTTCACTTCAAACACTGTGAAGCTACATCCAGTTCTTCCACTCAACACTAGAATAGAGTTCCATTATTGCAAATTAATATTCTTACAAGATATTACAAGCCTCTCTTTATCAACCCTAGATAAAGTTCAGAAATCTAAAACACTATTAGATTCTTAGAGACCAACCCCACTGAGAACGCTACTCAGCAACCCCTAGAGAAATACTATCTCTAGTTATCATGCAAGAAACTCATTTACAATAAGCCAATCTTTACAGAAATCAAATAACAGATTTACAATCTCAAAGAATAAGGAACGAATTCACCTGATAATTCAATGAACAAAATGCATATGAATGATTCACCAGGTTGAAAGAAAGAATAACAGACTCAATGCATCCCTTTCCTTAAGCTTTGAGATCCAATGATGCTTCACTCATCAAATCGAAAACCCATATGAATTTTGGTGAAGCCAAGACGTTTTTGAACTCAGAAAACTCACTAATGAAAGCTTATGAATGTTTGTGATTGCTCAAAATTCGAATTTCTCAACTCTTTTAAAACACAGAGCAATGGGTTCTATTTATAACAACTTTCTAACTGAAAATAATCGATTAAACACGCTCCTGTAATCGACTATTTAGCATATGTAATCGATTAAATCAAGAATGTAATCGATTAAAGTGTTTATGATATGTTCTGGGTTTGAGCTATGAACATTATAATTAATTATCCCGTCACGTAATCGATTAAAACAGGAACTCATGATTTTCCAAATACACTGAGTAATCGATTACTGAATTTGGTAATCGATTAAGACAGAGAGACCAATATTTTCAAATGCACTATGTAATCGATTAAAACAATATGTAATCGATTAAATCAACAAAAACATGTTAGTCATAGGCATGATATGTAATCGATTACAAACTTCTGTAATCGATTAAGACAGAGGGTATATGATTTCAAATTTAGCCCAGGTAATCGATTAATTCAATATGTAATCGATTACATTGTTATTAATTTGTTTTCCAGAAGGCACGAAGAACAAAATAATCGATGCCAACATATCTGTAATCAATTAAAACAGGAAAACTTCATTTTTCCAAAAACTTGATTTTAATCTGCCTTATTTATTAAATGCTTTTGCATTAGCCTTTAATCTAACAATCTTAAATGAATGATATGCATACATTGGATTATCAGATACCACTTCTTTCCTTTTACAAGAATCAAATTGATCTTCAAGCTTCCATGGCACTTTTGAAATGAGGCATGTTGAAAGCACAAAACTCCAAAGCTTGATTCCTTGTCCAACCTCTCGTGACTCCTCTTGAATCAACAATCTCCCCCTTTTTGGATTTAAACATGCCAAATCTTCAAGTTGATTAAGCACTCGGACTTAGAGATAAATGTTGATTCAAAGAGGAGCTAATGCATAAATGGACAAGGTTCAAGCTTGGTGGTTTTGTGCTTTCAACTTGCCTCATTGCAAGAGTATCAAAGAAGCTTTGGATGATCAATTTGATTTATGTAAAAGGGAAGTTGAGTAATCTGATAATCCATTGAACATTGCATGTATAATCATTCATCTAGGATTGTTAGATTGATGGTCTAAGTGATGAGTCACTATTTACCTTTATTTTCTCATCTTTCTGTACTCATTTTAATCCCTAATTTGTGTTTAAATGTTCATATTCTGCACTGTTTCTCATTTAGGATTTAATTGGACCGATAATTCAAATTTTAATTAATGTGTATTATTTTAAGTTTAATTATTTCAATTTTTATTTTCTGGGCAGATTAATAATTAAATGGGCTTGGAATTAATGCATGGACTTGAAGATTGGGATGTGGCATCAGCATTTTATTTTTGTTTTATTTTATTTTCATTTTTTGGGCCAAAACTGTTAGGAAAAGCCCATTTTCGTTTAGGTAAGTCACTCTATATATTTCGAATATTGTGCCCATGCAGAGGCACCAGCCAAGACACTAATTTTCGTCTACAACACTACAGACTATTCACGTTTTTAGGGTTTTTAGCATTTTCGTTTTCTGCTTTTCTCTATTTTTAGGGTTTTTCGTTATGTCTGGATTTTCTGTTTTCAGAATACAACTGTGTTTCAATTCCAGTGTTTAATTTCGTTTCTGCTTCATCTTCTAATCTCGTTTTCGTTTTATGCTTTCAGTATTTAGATTTAGGTTTTCGTTTTCGTTTCTGTTTAATTTCATTTTTGCATTTGAACTTCGTTTAATGTTCAGTTTCGTTTCAATTTACGTTTCTGTTGTTAATTTCGAATTAATGGAAGGCTAAATCCTAGGGTTGGACCCTAGGACAGATTACAAACCCTTTAATGGAGGTTCTCTGTAATTGCAATTCGTTTTCTGCTTGGTTCTTCCTTGTTGGGTTTTTGTTCTGTATTTTTCGAATTAGAGTCATGCTTAATGATTTTGATATTGATTGATTCAGTAATCTCAGTTTGCTTAATCCTGAGAGCTTGCCCTGACGAGGTTCACGTTTGCTTAATTCGTGTAATGAAGTTTTACGTTAATCTTCGCTTAGTTGATTAATCTGGACTGATGAGGATTAAGCAGGACAGATTATCTTTTGTGAACCAAGGATATTAGAGGCGCAATCTGTTCTAAGGGTCTGACTTGTTTTTTTAATCACTGCACTGCAATTAGTTGTTATTTCTATTTTAATTTAGATTCTCGCATTCTGCCAAAAACCCCCGTTACACGTTTCTGACCCCTAACGCAGACAATTGATCCTTGAGAGACGACCTAGGAGTCACTTCCTAGTACTACATTTAAACCGTAATAATTTGGTTGAGTACGACCTCGATCACTAAGTAAAAGCAATTAACTAGTAAGGCATTTAAAAAGCTAAGTTTTTGGAAAAATTAAGTCTTACTGAATTAATCGATTATTTGATTGTTGGCATCATTTATTTTGTTCTTCGTGCATTCTGGAAAACAAAGCAAGAACATTGTAATCGATTACATATCGAATTAATCGATTACACAGGCTTAAATAAGAAAATCATGCTGACTGTCTTAATCGATTACAACATTTCGTAATCGATTACATCTATGCCTAAGGATTACATGATCAGCAGGTTTAATTGATTACATGTTGTTGCGATAACCGCACACTACGGCAAGTGCACCGCTCGTTTCAAGTAATAAAGTAGGTAAGTAGAGTATTGTCTCCACAGGGATTGGAGTGAAATTCACAGTAAAATTTAGTCAATGTAATTGGAAGTAAAATAGAAATCGTTTAAGAGAAGTGTTGTGGATTGGATTGGTTGTTTGAATGTAAAACAGACTATAAAGAAATAAAGTGCAGTAAATTAAATAGAGTTGTTACCAATGGAAGAACAATTGTGGTCAGGCACAATCTCTTTTGATTCCTACCTCTTTCACTTAACTGGTTACAACATTTGCTAACTCAAATGATATATCTTTCCTAGTTTAGTACACCCTAATTCCTTAGCGATTTCACCCTTTAACAAGAATCCTAATTCCTTAGTGATTCCTATCAAGCATGTAAAAGACTATATCAATGGTTTGCTTATTTTCGATTGTTCAGAGAATAAATCTTTTCTAGTTTAGCTAATCCCTAATCCCTTAGTGAATTAACCCTTTAACTTGAATTGAAAACCTAATTCCTTAGTGAATTCTATCAAGTTAAGCATGTAAAAGACTATATTATAAGGTTTTGCAGCCACGGATCCCTATCCCTAGGTAATGAACAACTGTTACTTTACTAAGGTCAGAAACTAGAATGCCAACGTCCCCATTGCGAACCCTAACCCTCAATACTTAATTAGAATGGCCAATTCCAAATAAGAATGAAACAATAAAGAACAGAGTAAAGTAAAACAATCAAGAAATTCTCATTCAATACCAGTTAAGTTACAGAGGAGTTCACATCAGTTCATGGCTGTAACATCCCGGGCGCTGACGAGGGCGAGGAGTGATCGCCGGTGCAGTGAGGCACGGACAAGGAGCGGCTCCTGGCAGGCTTCCAGTGGGAGAGGTACATGAATGAATCGAATACACACCCGAACGAGAGGGATCTAGAGGCTGTGCAGGTATGGGACTGTACAGTTGAGGATAACTTAAAAGGATTTAATAGGTACTACCTATACCAACAAGGTGCATCTACTTTTCGGTAGCCCATAACATAAGAACTCCACAGTTAAGCGTGCTTGACTTGGAGCAATCTTGGGATGGGTGACCTCCTGGGAAGTTTCTCAGGAAGTG
>PYAF01004446.1:74069-84321 GCA_007407185.1 Glycine tomentella
GAGCTGACATTCTTCCTAGGATTACAAGTCAAGCAATTGAAGAATGGAACTTTCCTTAATCAATCAAAGTATTGCCTTGAAGTAATCAAGAAATTTGAAATGGATAAAAGCAAAGATGCTGCAACACCAATGGCCACTTCAACTTATCTTGATTCAGATGAGAAAGGAAAGAAAGTAGATGAATCCAAATATAGAGGAACGATTGGATCATTACTCTATCTAACAGCTAGTAGACCAGACATAATGTTAAGTGTTTGTCTGTGTGCAAGATACCAAGCAAACCCAAAGGAGTCTCACCTTTCAGCTGTAAAAAGGATCATCAAATATCTCAAGGCAACACCCAAAGTTGGACTTTGGTATCCTAGAGATTCATCTATTAATATCATTGGCTATTCTGATTCAGATTTTGCAGGATGCAAGCTTGATAGAAAGAGAACTAGTGGAACTTGTCATCTCCTTGGAAGCTCACTTATTTCTTGGCATTGCATGAAACAAGCATGTGTAGCTTTATCCACTGCAGAAGCTGAGTATATTTCAGTTGGTAGTTGCTGTGCACAAAGCATATGGCTCAAGCAACAATTACAAGATTATAGAGTTGAGTTAAAGGAGATCCCACTGCTGTGTGATAACACAAGTGCCGTTAATATTTCAAAGAATCCTGTGATGCATTCAAGGACCAAGCATATTGAGATTAGACATCATTTTATAAGAGATCATATGCAAAAAGGTAACATAAAGGTAGAATTTATTTATACACATCATCAACTTGCTTATATATTTACAAAACCTCTGCCTAAGGATAGATTTTACACTCTTAGAAACATGCTAGGAATTCTTGATGAAAATAACATATGCTAGCTTGTTTGTGATATTATCCATGTGCAATTTTGAATTCCTACTTGCCATTATCATTGAAGAATCAATATGCAAGGATGTATCATCATTGAAATGCTCTTATTCCATATTAAAAAGTTGTATCATTGTTTGTAAGTTCTGTACCTATGATTGAAAGCTGTACAAAATAATAAAATGCTCTGTTTCTTGATACTCGTGCTGTAATAATCGATTAAGAGTCGGGATAATCGATTATTTTCATTAAAACTCAAGTTCTGTTTGAAATCAAGCTCATATAATCGATTACACAAGAGCCGTAATCGATTATGCTTCACAAATCATAAAATGTGCCACTCTGGAGTAATCGATTACCTATCGGGTTAATTGATTACGTAATTCAGGTATTAATTTCAAAATTCTAAGGGGCACTGGGATAATCGATTACCATACCGGTTAATCGATTAAAATGTTCATATCCATATTTAGCTGGTCATCCATGGCCAAATAATCAATTACTTTATCAATTAAATCGATTAATTATCATCTTCAACCTCTGGCCATCAATATTGTAATTGATTACACTGTGGAATAATCGATTACACTATGTAATCCTTGTTATATTTGCTCTAGAATAATCGATTACATAAGGATATAATGATTATTAAAGTTGTTATACGTTTTCTGACAAGTTTTTTGGATTTCGTAACTGCCCTATCACCTGGATTTTGTGCCTTAAACCTCCACTAACTTGCATTAACTTCTCCCAACAGCTATATTTTTCAAAATTATAGCAGTTTTGTGCTTAATCTGTGCCTATAAATAACAGCTTTAGTGAATCAATCTTTCCTTGCACCAAAAATCACTCTCTCCTCTGTGTCTTTTCTATTCTTCAACCTTCCCCTAGGCTCTTGCTCTAATACTCTTCTTGTGCTCTAAATACCATTTTTCTTCTCTGGTACCACTACTTTCTGTGCCTATTTCAAAATGTCAGCACCTAAAAAGGTTAGAACTGGTAAGAGAAAGGTAGGTGAGTCATCTTCAAATCCCCAACCTCAACCCCCACCTGATAGGTTGAGCCTATGGTTCACTAAGGAAGCAGATAAGATGACCTATCTACAGTATAATGCCACAAAACCCATCTGTTCACCCAAATACATCAGCCTAGATTGGTATATTCGAGAAGGCTTTGTCTTTCCAGCCCTATTAGAGACCCAAGGTCTTAAGCGGTTCATGGAGATGAAGGGTACCTTTTACCCTGATCTAGTTAAAATCTTTTACACATGTGGCAAAGGCTCTATGCAGGGCTATTTTAAGTCCACGGTGAAGGGTGTAGAGATGTTGATAACTCCTGAAATTTGGGAGACAGTTGCTGGGGTGGTTAATGATGGAGAAAGGAAGTTTGAAGAAACCCTTGGTGGCTACACCAAAATGGGGACTTATAGAGAGTCTTTGAGTGATCCCAACCAACCAATTAGAAATAGGTTGAGCACTGGCCCCATGGCCCCTGAAAACAGGCTTCTCCACTACCTAATAACCTATATTCTTACTCCAAGGGCAACAAAGCATGCCCAAGCTACTGATGAGGACCTACAACTCATGTATGGTTTCATCAACTCTATCCCAATGAATTGGGTTCTTATTTTCCAAGAAATAATGATGAAGTCAAAGAGGCTTGTCAATTACCCTTTTCCTTATATCCTGTGCTAGTCTCAAGGTTCATTGACCACTTTGGCATTGATGTGTCAAATGAGGTTATGGACAACACCAATTCCTCAAACAGCTTAATCCAAGAAAATAATCTCTCTAAGCTTGGCCTGCACAAGACCCCAAATGGCTGGGTAATGGGAGGACAACCACCACAGCAAGGGCCTCAGCAGCAGCAGGAACAATTTGTGGCTGATAGTGAAGATGTGGGAGGCTCTGCAAGCACTGGTGACCAATCTGAGCAGCCTCTTCACACACAATTTGAAGCTTTAATGTTGGCCAAGATGAATGGTCTCTTACAAATGCACCATGACTTCAAGGCTGAAGTTCAAGGATCATTCAGGGAAATTAATGAGAGATTGGATGATATAGAGGCTACTCTTAGGATGGATGAGGAATCAGTAGAGTTTTAAACCTTAGTTTTTCATGCTTTGAATGTTTATCTTAGTTTTCCATGTATTCTGTTTTTCAGTTTCTATTTTAAGCCTTTTAATGTACTCCTCAGCTTTTATTAATGAAAATTATGATTTTTGGTCATCATTTATCCGTTGTGCATTACATTTTTGACTTTAAAAAGCCAAATAGGGGGACAACAATTGAAAATCAAATGAAAATGAGAGTGCTCTGCATCATACTTTGTTCACCCCTGTTTTTCGTGCCATTTTTAAGCTAAAATTTCAGTTGCATGAATTGGGAAATTTAGGGGGAGTTAAGGCTTGAAACTGATTGCTTTTGACAAATATATGTTAGGAATGAATGATATGTCAAGCATAGATGCATTTAACACTTGTTCTTGGAAAGAATTTGCGAATTTTCGGGTGTTAGGCAAAGTGCAGAAATGGTATGAAGCTTTTCCATTCAATCACAAAGACCCATTGTTTTTCAATTTGAATTTTGGCATGTTTAAAGTCAAAAAGGGGGAGATTGTTGATTTGAGGGGGAGCTGCATGAAGATTACTTCAAGAATTAAGCAACATGAAGACTTGGATGTTTTGGCTTCCAACATGGTTCAAGCTTTGAAGATAAAAGTTTGTGATTAAATGTAAAAGGGTTGAAAGCATCATGATGATCCAAGCTGTGTATGCATTCCATTCATGTCCAATTCAAGCATTGCATCATATAAACTTTAAGTAATCAATTTGGAACTTAAGAAAAAGCTAAGCATTTTGGAAAAATAGGCTAAGTCTGTTTTATTCGATTATAGCATCAAAAGAATCGATTATTTTGTTCATAAGCTTTCTGGAAAATTTTCAAGAACACTTTAATCGATTACATGAATCTTAGCATACTTAGAAATTGGCCTTGTGACTGGTTTAATCGATTACCATGATGTCGTAATCGATTACATGCTTGTTTGAAAAATACAGTCACTCTGCCTTAATCAATTACCACTACTTGTAATCGATTATTTAACACATTTCATGTTTTGCACTCACACTGGTTTAATCGATTATCGTTGATTGTAATCGATTATTCTACACAAATCAAATTTATGCTTGCTCTGGCTTAATCGATTACCGTGGAATGTAATCGATTATTTTACATAAGCAGGATTTTTGCTCAGTCTGGTTTAATCGATTACGCGTCGGGTTAATCAATTATTTGACCCGTTAAGTGAAATCTTGTGCATACCAAGGTCGTTTTAATCGATTACAGGAGCGTGGGGAGCGCTTTTAATCAATTAATTTCGTTACGAATTTTACTATAAATTGAACCCTTGCCTCTTGTGATTTAGAACTGATATGAGATTGAATAGAACTTAAAACTTTTCGAATCCTGAGCATTGTTAGAGCTTTCTAAGGATTCACCAAGGCATTCTTCTGGGTTCATTGATTCTTGCTTCAATTGATTCATTCATGGGTCACTAAGGTGTTAGTGAAGCAAGCTATTCTTTCACAAAGGCTTAGGAAAGCTGTTCTGCATAATTGGTTTGCATTCAACCTGAGTTTTTCTTTCATATGCATTTCATTCTTGGATCATCAGGTGAATTCTTTCCTTAAGCTTTGTGGTTGTAAAAGTTTTCTGTGAAATTCTTGTATTTGTGGATTTATTGTAAGTGAGTTTTCTTGCAAGTGGAGATAGTGTTTCTCTAAGTGGAGATAGGGTTTCTCCAAGGATAGCTGAGTAGTGTTCTCAGTGTGGGTGTGGCTTCTAAGGATCTAATAGGGTTTTAGATCTCTGAACTTCTTCTAGGGTTGAGGAAGAGAAGCTTGTAATTGCTTGTAAGAAGAATATTTGCAATAGTGGAACTCTACTCTAGTGTTGAGTAGAAGAAACTGGATGTAGCCTCATAGGTTTTGAGGTGAACCAGTATAAATCTTGTGTCTTGATTTATATTCTGCTGTTTTGACTATTCTTGATGTGAATTTTGTTTTGTGTGTTTATTCTTGTGGCATAACAAGTCTTGGATTGATATTGGATAAAGGTTTCCAATTGGTTTTGTGATAAAGATCCAAAGGGCAATAAAACTCTGATTTTGATTTTGGAAACTCTGATTTTCATCAAAGAAATTTTAATTTACTAAGACTAACCAATTCACCCCCCCCCCTCTTTGTTAAGTGTGAAGTGTTCCTTATTTTCCACACTCATTGATTTGATGGTGAGGATAAGTAGCACACAACTTGTTGAATCTCTCCCAGTACTCATATAATGTCTCTCCAGCTAGCTGCCTTATACCACAAATTTCTTTTCCGATGGATGTTGTTCTTGATGCAGGAAAGAATTTCTCCAAAAATCTTTTTTGTCTAAGTGTTGATAGGATCTGGTTGAAGGTACAACTAGTCCTTGGCCACACCATCTAGAGAGAATGGAAATGCCTTCATCTTGACATAATCCTCATGAATGTCATGTGGTCGCATGGTGGAACACACTACATGAAACTCTTTAAGATGTTTATGTGGATCTTCACCTGCAAGACCATGAAACTTTGGAAGCAAATGGATTAGTCAAGATTTTAGCTCATAACTAACCCGTGCCTCAAGATATTGAATACACCAAGGTTGATAAACAACATCAGGTGTAGCCAATTTCTTAAGAGTTTGATTATTATTAGCCATTGTATCAACAAAAATTTCAGAATCAAGATGTTCAAAATTAGAAATAGACTCAGAAACAGAAGACTCAAAGGACATTATACTACAATCCAAAACTACACTTCTATTATCTCTGCTAAAATTGTGAAATGTCCTATCTATCTCAGGATCATATGAATGCAAGTCACCTAGTTTGGACCTAGTCATGCATAGTTCAACTTATCAGTGACAGAAATAAGAGACAACTACTCTACCGGAATATTAATCACAATATTTGCTAAATAAAAAATGAAAAAAATTGGCCCAAAATATTTTTAAAAAAATTCAAAAACACCATAATAAATTTCTAAAAGATATTTTTTATTTTGGAAATTTATTTTTTCTTTTTTTTCAATTTTTTTTAATTCAAAAACACCACGATAAAAGACCTTTTTTTTTAGTTTTGATTTTTTTATATCTATGTATATCTATCTTCTTCTATCTATATCTATCTTTTATCTATTATCTAGAAATAAATTTTGAATTTTTGAATTTTTTAATCTATATCTATATCTATTTTCTTCTATCTTATCTATCTTCTATCTATTACCTAGAAACAAATTTTTGAATTTTTTTTAATCTATATCTATCTTATTTTATCTATACCTATATTTTATCATATCTATCTTTTATCTATTATCTAGAAACAAAATTTTGATTTTTTTTTTTGTAGACAGATGGAATTATACTATACTAATATCAATGGTACCTATACTATTATCTAATTATGAGTGGATTAAAATTGGTATACATTGAACCGTATCCCCGGCAACGGCGCCTGTTTTAATAACGACTGTCGAATCGCTACAAAAAATTAAACTACGCTAATTTTGTAGCACAAGATTAACCTAGGTTGACTCTGTTAAGATTTTTCACGGCAAGTGCACCGTTTTATCGCTGCAAGTTACAAATTTGTAAAAGTTCGTCTCCATAGAGATTTGAGTTTACGTTGGTTGGTTTAAATTGTTACCAGTTTAGTAGTTATATACAGATGATAAAAATGGAGATTCATTTAGGTGTTTTGTTTGTTTACGTAAAGTAAAGATTACGGAAAATAAATAAACGAGTACAAGTCAAGGAAGTGTAGGATTGGATTTTGTCTTACTTATCCCTTCGATTAATTTTACCTATGCATTTATTTTTCTATTCTTATTGACGCACACGTTTAAGTAACCTTAATTCGATTCCTCGCAATTAAGTCCTAAGGATATTTTATTAAATATCGATCCCTTGCATATTTAATTAAATACCCAAGCATTAAGATCATATTCACGTGTTAATGTGATCAAAACGTTATGCCCTATTCCTAGCAACGTGACATAATGAGTAAATTCATTCAGTTCAAACCCTAAGATTACTTTCCAGTCTCACTTAGGATTTAAGTTCGTGATACTAGTGATCAAGTAGAATCAAGCATTAAGCGCTGAATGAAATTACCAAAAAGAAATAGAACGATGCATAAATAGAAACTAAAAGAGCATAGGGATAAGAAGAGTATGTCCAATCCTTAGAGAAGTTTAAGTGAACATTGGCAGAACCTCCTCGAGACAACCACTGACTAAGCTCGTCATCGATCCTCTTTTTGGCAGAATTTCCCGACAAAATTCACTCTTCCTCACTTCCTTCATCTTCTACCCTCACTTAGGAACTAAAAACAAGCTAGAAATGGAACAAGTAGGTGAATTGGAGTGAAAAGAATTGGAATGGAATGCCCCTTGCCTTCAATTTTCGTCCCTATTTATATATTAGAGCCTCCTGCTTGCTTTGGTCGCTCAGGCCACCAATTCCTTCATAAAATGGGCACCTAGGCGAGCTAAAGTGATTTCATGGAACTTGTTACTCGCCCAGGTGAGTGAAATAGGCATAAAATGGCCGTCTGGGCGAGCTTACAGCTTAGTCATGAAGAAACCTTTGGGCCTTGGTGCTTCTTGGGCCTGGAATGCTGTTTGGGACTTCATTCTTTGCTTAGTTCACTCCCTGCTCTTGGTTTTCACAAGCTTGATTCTTCCGTAACCTTTAAACCCAACAAAATTAAATCATTTGATTGGACGAAATCTTTTCAAAATATGAAAGCATGACTTACCTTTATATAACCATCAATTGACTAGGTTTCTAGGGTTAACTTGTGAATAAATCAAATCAAAATAACGGATAAGTGCCATATTTGAATCCTATTTTTACTAAAATGTGGCACTTATCAACTCAGAGACATGATCAATTTGGTTCCAACTTCAATTCACTAATAAACAATAGGGGGATTTTAATCGAACAGTTTGTAGGCAATGAATAAAAATTGCAAGAACACAAACAAGAATTGCAGAAAAATGCAGAAACTAACAGAATTGATAAAAAGTGTTGTAAAACATATTCAAGAATATCAATCCAATTCACCAAACCAAGCAATACAAATTATCATAGTTCTCATATAATGATCATATTATGAAGGTTCATTCAATATCATTAGAAGTAGTTTAATCGAATTAACTCCTAAATCGATTGAAATAAAAAAATTGGATTGAAATATCATCCAAACAATCTATGATTAAAATTCAAAATTAGGAAATAAATCTATAACCTAATTCATTTTCAATCCTAAACATATTCATAATCATGAAAATCAAAAAGAGGATTGAATAAGAAGATGAACATTCACATAGAAATTAGAATACCAAACCAGAACTCAAATTCTCCTTGCTTGGATTGGATCCTTAGATTGATTGATTATTTAGCCTTTCATGATCATCATCAATGTAAGAGCCACAAAATTTGTATGAGAAAAATAAAAGAACAGAGATAAAAGGAAGAAGAAAAATAAAGAACAATGAAGACTAGTTGAGAGAAAAGGTTTTAATTCTGAAAACTTCTAAAAGAAACTACAAATTTTGTTTGTGGTCAAAAAATAAAGTGTGTCTCTTCACTAACTAATTGCACTAAAATATAGTGACTAAGTCAGTAGGAAAGGATGGGCCATGATTAGGCCCATCTAATCTAACTAATTACTAATTACACCAATTCGCAGCCCAAAACTCGAGTGCAGGGGTTCTGACTTCAAAGTCTAAAATGACCCTCAAAATGATAGAATTGGCCTCGGCTTATCTCTGACAAAATTATAGATCTTTTCCTTATCTTTCCAAGGACTACTCCCATGTGCCGTTTGGAGTTCTATAGAATGCTCTAGGTCCTGCACAATTAAGACAAATGAAGTAAGCAACAAAATTTGAAAATAAGCAACAATTATCAATTAAGCCCACTTGTTTGCCTAAGACAAAAACTGAGTTAGAATGAGCAAATAAAAGTCCAAGAGAAGTCAAATAAGTTAAGAATAATAGAAAATATTAAACAAAAAACACTAAATCAAGGGCTTATAGGATTCTTTTAAGACTTGCGGCAAGCGTACCGTTTTATCGTTGCAAGTTACAAAATTTATAAAAGTTTGTCTCCCAGGGATTTGAGTTTACTTTGGTCAATTTAAATATAGTTCTAACAGTTTAATAATTTATATACAGAGAGTGTAGATGACCGTTCATTTGATGTGATAGTGAAATTTAACGAATGCGAAAAACTACGGAAATAAATAAATTGAGTTTAATTCAGGAAAAGCGTAGGATTAAGTTTCATCATTCTTATCCTTTTTATATCTAATTAATCTTATCATGCATAAACCATTTTCTACTCTTATTGATGAACCCGTATTTTACCCCAAATCGATCCCTCGCATTTGAGAATCCTAAGAATATTTACTAGATATCGATCCCTCGCATATCAAGATAAATACCCCAGCGTTAAGAATTAAAACCGTGTACTTATGCAAATAAAATATTAAGCCCTATTCCTAGCAAACGTGATAAGTAATTTCATTCAGTTCAAACGCTAAGTGTAACACCCCAAAATTTTGGAATCACAGTCAAATATTGGGGTAAAATGTTAACTAGAGACAGTACAGAAGGATTTAAGGGAAATGACGAAAATACCCTTGGACATTTTGAAAATGACCAAATTGCCCCTAGGCATTTTAGTAAGATAGATGAAGAAGGAAATTTTATAAACACTCTGGGATGCTTGAAAAATGATCAAAATACCCTTAGGGTGACAATTACAGAGTTTCCTCGAACATTTTTGGAAATGACGATTTTACCCCTAGAGTGAGAGGCAAAATTACCAAAATGCCCCTGGGTCAAAACTGATCAAGATGACTTTAGAAAATTGTGGGAACCTGAGTATGGGATAGAATACCTTTAGCCAGCACATTATTAACATGTTTGGGGTCAGAAAACCCTAAACAATAATTTCTAGGAATTTTGGAAAATATTTTGAAAAGAGCTCAATATATACTACCTCAGGTATCAGAAAACCTCAAGAAAATAATGAATATAATCTATGAAGTTTTCTCTTAATTATGAGAGGAATAAGTTTCCTAAATAAGTTAGTTTAATAATTTTACTAGTTAGGAACAGAGTGGACCAATAAGAATTCAAATAAAGCTATTACATGAAATTAAGAAAAAGAATTGGTTGATGGGGAATTCTAAATTAAGTCTTGACCATATGATGTAAAATCAATGGAGGAAAACTTGTAGAAAAGTCAAGAATGGTCATATGGATAGATAAAGAGCCTAGCTATTTCATTGGTCCAAGTAGAAAGTA
>PYAF01004447.1:0-18648 GCA_007407185.1 Glycine tomentella
GATTTGAAATGGCTTATTTCTTGAAGTCCTCACGCGACACGCGTGGAATGTCAAGTGTATCGCGTGGATAAGCAGATTTGAAATGGCTTAAACCTGAAGTTTCCACGCGACATACGTGAAATGTGGCGCTTCTCGCGTGATACCTTCTGGACATTCAAGTGAACCGCGTGACATATGGCGCGATGCGCGTGAGATGGCAAATGTTGTTTTCTTCTTTATTTGCTCTTAATTTCCCTCTTTTTTTGGCCTGCAAACACTCAATTGGTATTAAAATGCTTTATGTAACCTAAAATCCTAAATATGCCTAATTCTTATACTATTTTCTAACTATTTACTTCAAATATGACCTAAACTAATGCTATATTTAAGATGTGTTTGCAACACATCACATCTCAAATCTTGACTAAAGACTTTTACAATTTGGATTTTGGGATAAAACCTCTGATAAACAAACGCTTGTGATTGTTTTCTTTATCCCTTTTTTTTTAATACCCTAACTTTTGCCTAGGCTGCCTTTTCGGGTTTTCAACCTATCGGGTAAGAACTTCTTATTTGCCCCTAGGTTTGCTTAGAGTTCATGCGGGGTATCTGTCATTGCCCCAGTGTAGGGTTTGGAGGTATCTATTGTTGCTGTCTGTCATGCCTTTGTAGCAAGAAGAAATGAATATAAAGGAAGAAATGAATGAAAGCAAGAAATGAAAGAAGTTCTGCAGGTTCTCAAAAGAGGATTTTCAAGGGTGAGAAACATTTTAAAGATTTTCAATTGATAGATTAAGTCCATTGACTCTCACTATTAACAAAACTTTTAAGAAAGACAAGATGAGGTCGCATGCATGTTTGCATTTATTATTTGATTTGAAACACAGTCAATCAATGTTTATTCAATTTTACTCATTGCTTACGGCACCCCACCAAACGTGTAGAATGCGCAAATTTCTGATTGGACAGACTTGGAGGTCGACTTTGGAGCACAGGTCACATGAGCAAACAACTAGCAGCATATATTCATATTCCAGTGAAAGATGAATAAATGCAAAGATATAATCATGAGGAAAATGAGAGATGATGGCATCAAATTCATCCATACTATTAACATTGTGATTGTTATTTACAATAATAGCATAAAGATGAAAATCCTAATGAGTCTGTGGAAATGTCCAAAAGAACAACTTCAAACTGCCCCAAGCATCACAGATCGTATCGCTTGATTACATCATAATGCATAGGCAAAGACAACTCTTCACCATCCAAATTTATCAACATCAGTGCCCCAGCTGAGAAAATCTTCTTCACCACAAAAGTCCTTCCCTTCTCTTCAATTCCTATGTCTTTTAATCCTCTATAGCACTTACAGAAGAACTCTCATGGTTTGCGAGTGGGTTAGCTTGTACATTGTGATTGCCTTCTTGAAATTTCAGCCAACCCGCATCAATCAAACTTTGCACCTTATGTTTCAAAGACATACAATGCTCAGTGGAATGCCCCGGGACTCCATCATGATAAGCACATGCCACATTTGGGTTGTATCCTTGAGGGAATGGAGGTTGAGGAATCTTTGTTGGATTTATTGCTACCATTGCATTGTTGAGCAAAGTGGAAGTAAGTCAGCATATGACATTGGGATTAGAGTGAATTGTACTGGGTTCCTTTCTGGGAAATTTCTTCCTTGGTTGGTGTTTTGGTTGGCATTAGGTCTTGGTAGTGCAACAGGTGAATTTTGTGGTCGGTTTAGGGGTGGCCTTTGTGGTTGATTGGGTGTTCTTGGTTGATAGGGTGGTTGGTAGTGGGCAGGACTGATATTGGCTATATGGTGATATTGTTGGGGAGGGTATTGGTATAAGGGATTATAAAGGGCTTGTGGAAAGTTTGGCCATGTAGGAACAACAGTTATAGCATAAGCTTCTTCCTCATAATTCCTCTCGTCACTCATCTCGAGTCCTCTGTTACTAGGGTTCATAGAAGCTACATGATTAAATTTTCCTTTCCTCAGACCTACTTCAATTCTCTCACCAGTAAACAATAAATCTGCAAAACTTGAAGGCATGTACCCTACCATCTTCTCGTAAGAGAACACTGGCAATGTGTCCATTATCATGGTTATCATCTCTCTCTCCGCCATGGGGGGTACTACTTGAGCTGCCAGGTCTCTCCACCTTTGAGCGTATGCTTTGAATGATTCATTATCTCTCTTGCACATGTTTTGTAGCTGCATTCTATCTGGAGCCATGTATGAATTGTATTCATACTGCTTAATGAAGGCATCCATTAGATCCTTTCAAGAGCGGACCCGAGAGGATTTTAGGTTAGCATACCAGACAATAGCTGCCCCAGTTAAGCTTTCCTGAAAAAAATGCATCAACAACTTTTCATCCTTCGCATATGCCCCCATCTTCCTACAGTACATCTTCAAGTGGTTCTTCGGGCAAGTGGTTCCCGCGTATTTATCAAATTCTGGCAACTTGAATTTCGGAGGAATGACCACATCAGGTACTAAGCACAATTCTGCCATGTCCACAAAGCCATAATTTTCTCCTCCTTCAATGGCCCTCAACCTCTGCTCTATGTGATCAAATTTTTCCTTCTTGGCTACAGCAGAAGGCCCTTCTTCCATCACAAAATGTAAGGGTTGTGATGGTGGTCGAAACTGAGGAGCCCCCAGAGCATTTGGCACAGGAACACCAGAAAACACAATCCCTTCATTAGCATATCTTGGATAAACCCCAAAACCGGTCTGAGTGTAGTCTTGGGGAGCTACATACGTTTCTTCCATATCTTCTAGAACATGGGCATAAGTATGGCCGGGTTGGGGTTGGGGTTGTTGGTTCTCAAAATGGCACGGGTGTAGAGTTACTAATATTCTCATCAGGAGTGGGCACAACAAAAGGTGGTGTATAATTGGGGGGTAAACCATACGGTGGAAAATGAGTCTTGCTTTGGGACGAAACATAATGAGCTCCATGTACATTTTTCGTCGCCTCACCTCCTTGACATACTACTAGATGACCCTCTCGATTGGAACTGGGAGGGTGAATCGGGCCCCTCTCAGTAGTAGTACTAGTAACAACAGTGGTGGCAGCATTGACCTCTATCGTCTTCTTCATGCTCATCATCGCTTCCATCATTGTTGTCATTTGCTCCTTCATGGCCTCCATATCAGCCTTCATTTGCTCATGAACTTGTTCTATGTCGCTCATTATCTTAGTCTTGGCACGCGTCTGGTATGGGTGCCGTAAAACACAATCTTTCTTTCCTAGCACAATGATTGCTTTTTTTTCTGATTTCAATGAAAGAATATCATGAGCAGTGCATAACAATGTGGTAAAACAAAAAACATGAATGCATGTGAATGATTTGTTGTTTAAGTATTACGAATTATATACAGAACACTCAATAGGACACAGGGTCAAACTAACTCAAATCTTCATTAAAACAATACTGTTCATTACATATTGTCATGATCAAAATACAACTGGAAATAAAGCATGGACTTATCAATGGTTCCTAATTATGGAAGTCATTAAATCAATCATGTGTTGGCAGTAGTCAAAGAGACTATGAACTTCATCAGGTGTGGAGTATACGTCGACCATTGCCTTGGCTCTAGCTAGCAGCTTTGGGAGCTCTTGACTCTCATTCAGTGTGAGAGCAAACCTGTCCATCCACTTCATGCTTTCTTGGTGTAGCAACTCTATCACCTCTTCTCTTGCCTCCCTTTCATTCTGTAATGCTGACACCTTTGCCTATTCATCTTTTAGTGCTCGCCCATGAATAGTAGCCAAGCTCATCTTTTCCTTGTACTGCTCGATGATTGCCAACATATTACTCTCTGTCATACTCAACTGTTCTTTCAAGCTTTCCTTTAATTCCTGACACTCCCTTAACTCGTCCTTCAGCATGATGTTCTCATTTATTGCTTCGTTTCTCTCAACCTCTCTCAACTTGAGCTCGTTGCTGCTGCCTAACAAAACCCTTCATAACCTTTTTATGCTCGACTCTTGCCCTTGGGCTCTCCTCATTTCTTACTCTAATGCTTCAGTTGTGGACACGTTGATATCCTTCAACCTATCACATTCCTTCCTGACCCCAGTGACTACCGCCTTCAACCTTTCTTTTTCCACTTTCGTCCTTTCTAACTCACTCTTCAAGACTTGCACCTCTTCGCTCTCCGCAGACGCCCTTGCTTCTTCCTTCGTTGCACCCTTTGGTTTTCCAAGCCAACCAACCCCTTGTACTCTAGCTTTCAACCATCTATGGTAACCGCCCATGACACCGTTATTTCTTCCTCTGAGCTCCTTGTCTTTCCTATCAACTCGGTTCCATGCCCTACGGACTTTCTGGATCACCTTCATATTAGCTTCATTAAATCCTATTGTGGTGAAAGGCATGATGACCTTCTCAGATGGTGCACCTTTCATAGGATAACCTAACTGTCTTATGGCCAGCACAGGGTTATAATTGATACAACCCCTCGTTCCCATCAAAGGGACATTCGAAAATCCTTCAGCTGAACACAATACTCATGTTATCCCTTCCTTCCATCGAGGGAACCAGCAAATGGACGATCCTATTGCGTTTGACAGTAGCTCTTCCCAATTAACTTTTCCTTTTCCCAGGTACATGTGATAATTTTGTATAGGACAGACAGAACCACTTCCCGGATTAAGGAAATAGGATACCAACCATACATAAAGAGCCGGCGTACAACAAACAATCCTTACACTAATCTTCTCACATCTCAGGTCGAATGTATCATATATATCTGCCAACATGGCAATGACCAGACTTTCCTTGCTATGGTGATAAGCAAGGAATGCGTCAATCGCCACTAGATCCACCAGTCCATCTACATTCGGAAACAGTACCACCCCAAACACGAGTAGTGCTAATACCTCCATGAAAGGCGTCCACTCCCCTTGGTTTGTCAAGGCTTCTACTTTCTTCTCCAAACACTTCCTAGGTATACCCACTACTCCGTTTCTACTCTGCTTTACTCGATCTAACTCTCGCTTCGAGATCCTGACTACTCCTGCCACTTTCACCATGGAAGGGTAATACCCGGAAAAAAGGTACGGCTTCCTTCCTCCCATTGGGCATCCTAAGATTTCCTCAAACTCTTCTATGGTTGGTGCCAGCTGAAAATCCCAAAACGTGAAACATCTGAGTGGTTGGTCATAGTGTTGTGTGAGAGCTGCAATTGCCTCAACTGACACTCCTATCATCGCCAGATCCCAGTTCTTTCCATACACCTTGCTAAAAGCTTGGTGTTGAACTTGATCCATCCGCTGACCCAACTCTCGCAAGCTAGCTACTTCCAAACTTTTGATCTTGACTTGATAAAATCTTTTCTTAAGAGATTGTGCTTGATTTGACCCCATGTTTCGAGAATGAAAATTTTTTTTTGATCGTCAATACTTCAACAACCTATCATAAAAGAGACACGATGAATATGGCATACTTATGCTATGCATGATAGACGTATTTATGAGATCAATGTAAGACGCTTGAAAGCCCGCCCCTTCTTGCTATCAAACGTATTGAGTACAATGTCCATGTCATCTTTGATCACTTTTAGGGAGAAAAGGGGTATAGCCTTGACACGATTTATTTACGAACATGACCATGATACTCAACACACGTAACCAAGAATACGGTGTAAGATTTTGCGCTTCATTGCAACTTTTGGCAACACAGAGGAGAATGCAAGACATGAACAAATATATGTTTGAATCATGCATGAATGAACATGGGATGCAAATGATGACGACAAAATGTATGAAATTGCTAGGACAAGCAATATTCTATATGAATATGTATGAAAATGCCATGACTTATATGATGCATGAATGTGACAAATGATGAATGCAAAGATGATGTCCATCGTAATGCTATAAAGAGACATGATATGATCAAGGACGCAAGGTGGGGTGAGTATGCTCCGTGCCCCTAATTTAGGAACCTAGCAAAAAGGGTCTAAAAGTCCACTATTCAGTGACAACTTCCAAAGGTAGCTTCATGTAACCTCACCGGCTTCTAGAGATATAGTCCTCTTATGTAATGACAATGCGGCGATAGGGACTACCAACGGCAATGCACCACAAAAAGAGAAAAACTCTATATGAGGCTTCACTGTCATCAAGCGAGTCGGAGACCCAGCATGACCACAGATCGACCTCCACTCCCTATGGCTCACACAGACCAGGGTATAGGGCCCAATATCTCGAAGTGTGTGCAAAAAGTGTAGGTGTCGTGTGTGAACGGAGCAACCTAAGAATTACCCAACCCCACCTGCAAAACAATCAGAAAATTCCCAAGCAGATACAACAAGTACAACACATGTCGTCTACCCTAGGATTCAATGATGTAATTTATTTCTAACTACAAATGCATAACAACATAGCAAAGGATATATATACAAGCATGAGTGAGACAAAGAAAAAAAAAAACGAGATCGAAGCAAAATAATGAAAAGAACGGTAGCGGAGTAAAATGATAACAAACAAAAGCACAACGAAAAGAAAAAAAGGAAAAATAAACAACGAAAAAGTCATGATAAAGATGCACACTCGATCAAATGGCTTAACTCTCTAACCAGCCCCCAGTGGAGTCGCCATCTGTCGCAACCTATCCGGCCACGACGGGGACGGCGATGAAAAAAGAATTATGGTTCCAAAAAAAAATGGTAAAACTAGAAGGGGGAGTCGCCACCAACATTTATTTAAGGAAAACGTCGGAAAAACCAAAAGAAAAGTCATGGTCTACGATTTTAGAGAAAAAAGGATTCGGGAGTCGTTTACGCACGGGGAAGGTTTTAGCACCCCATGCGTCCGTCACGAAGACGGCAACCTTTAATCGAGCGTGTGACAAATAAAATGACTTTTTAAATATTTGTTTTTCCTTAAGAACATGAATTAGGTTTGTTATTTTTTGTTTATTTAGAAAAGAAAGTCAAATTTTTATTTTTTAGAAAAGAAAAGATTTTATATATTTTTTAGTTTTTTTTTTAGGTCAACAAGGGGTTTACCCTCGCTCCTACGTATCCCCAGGTGCAATGAGGAAATCAGACTTACATAGTTCTTTGTTTTGAAAACTTGATTGGATTGATTTTATCTTTTTTTGAAAGATTTATTTTAATTGCGCGAAAAAGAGTCGTTAAGTCGTTGGACCTTGAAACGACCTTGAAAAGCGAGGAGAATCGCTTAAGACATTGGACTTTGAAGTAATCTCGAGTAATGTGTAGATTTTCTTGAGAAAAAGGAGAATTGAGTGGTTTTTCATTTGAGTATTTTTTGCTTTTTCTTTTTTTTTTTAGAAAAGATTTTGAATTTGTGGTAAACTCTATGAAATCAAGCAAGTCGGAGACCCAACATGATATTCACAAATTTATCCACCTATTATTGAAACACTTCCAAGCAAGTCGGAGACCCAGCATGGAGTGCAAAATCTAACCACATATTATTGAAACACTGCCAAGCAAGTCGGAGACCCAACATGGTGTGCACGAAACATACCACGTTATTGAAACACTACCAAGCAAGTCGGAGACTCAGCATGGAGTGCACGAAGCATAAGCACGTACTAAATAACATTACGTAATCAAATAAATCAAACGGAAATAGAAAATGGATAGAATAGAAGTGGGGGTACATTTAGTAATTATGGGTGCATACAGTAAGGATAGGGGTGCAATCAGCCAAAATTATTTAATTACAAAATGGGCCAGGCCCAACAGATTATGGGTGCATGTATGGAAATGGGAGGTGCAAACAGTAACATAAAAGGGGTGTGCAGTTATGAAAATGGTGGTGTGAACAGTAACATAAATGGGTGTGCAGCTATGAATATGGTGGTGTAAACAGTAACATAAATGGGTGTGCAGCTATGAATATGGTGGTGTAAACAGAAACATAAATGGGTGTGCTGTGGTGTAAACAATAACATAAATGGGTGTGCAACTATGAATATGGTGGTGTAAATAGCATCACATGTATTGCCTCAAAATGGGCCAAGCCCAACTGCTGGAAAGTGTGCATTTATCAAAAGACAGGTGCAAAAAGCATTACGAAATTTGTAACAGTATTGGTTAGGCCCAAGTACTAGGATGGAGATACTTATTTTTATTGTTGGGTTAAGTCCACAAAAACAAAAAAAATGGGGGTGGACTTATAGGTTGTGGGGTGCAAAAAGCAATATCTCTTTTTTTTTGGACTGGACCAGTTTGACCCGGCCCAACGCATTTTTCACATCCTCTGCAGCAGGTGCGCGAAAAGCTTCACAAAATAGGGTTTTTTCACCCTTGTTGATGGTTTCCCATGTTCCTAGACCACCACCATGGAGGCCAGTGGTGGGGGAGTGGTCGGCGGTGACAGCTCACAGTGGTGGTGGCGGCACGCAGCGGTGGTGGCCGGAAAACGCAAAAAAAACGAAAAGGCAAAAGAAGAGAAAGAAAGAAAAAGCAAAACCCACAAAAAAAATCAAATGACCAACACAATGGAAGAGATGAAAAGCTACATTAAACTTCCAATAGAGTGTAAACAGACCAAAATCAAACTATAAATCAGCAAAGGAGCAAGAAGAAAAAAAACGAAAGAGAAGGAAAGATAAAGAAAAAAAAGGTAAAAGCTAAGATGAAGAGGGAGAAGGGAAAAGAAGAGAGAATGGGAGGTACCTTAGCACCCCCTCTCCCTTTTCTGACACCAGCGCCAAATGTTGACCTCCAGTTGGTTCAATTTCTTTCTCTGGGATCCGTGCGGCTGTGCCAAAATTTCCCCCCTTATCTTTTTTGCCTTTTTTTGCTTTATAGGTAGGTTTTCTTAACCTAATGGGTCTTATGGCCCTTTTTCTATCCCTTTTGCTATTTGCTGCAATTTTTTCATTTTTGCCATCTTCATCCTTTTTTTTTATCTACTACCTATTATTTTATTTCTTTCCTTCTTCTTTTTTTTTTATACATATTACATTTTTTTTAAAACTATTATATCTTTTATTTGTTATCTTCTTTTTTTATGTTATTATTATTTTTATTTCCTTTTTTCCTTTTTTTTATCATTTTTTATTTTCTCTTTTTTTTATTATTCATTTTTTATCATCATTTTTTTAATTTACCCGGACAAAATTAGGGTATGACAAAGATGTAGCTAACTTTGTGTTTAGTATGCTAGAGGGTTAAGATTGAACATCAAAAACCTTCAAGTTTGTTGCAAGCACTAGAAGTTCCTGAGTGGAAATGGGAATTAATCTCTATGGATTTTGTGACTGGTTTGTGAAAGACTCGTTTGAGCTTAGATGTCGTATGGGTAATTGTGGACAGACTAATAAAGTCTGTTCACTTCTTGGCAATTAAGGAGACCTACAAATTGGATAAGTTGGCAGACTTATACATTAAGGAAATAGTTAAGCTTCATGACATACTACCTCTATAGTGTTAGATAGGGATCCTAGACTTACCTCTAGATTTGAGAAGACGTTCCAGCAAGCTTTTTGTTCTAAGCTAAGTTTTAGTACTGCTTATCACTCTTAAATGGATGGTCATTCAAAGAGGACCATTCTGACCCTTGAAGACATGCTTAGAGTTTGTGTTCTTGATGAAGGTGGAAGTTGGGATAAGTTTTTATCCCTTATAGAGTTAACATATAACAACAGTTATCACACTAGCTAGCATAAATATTTTAATTTCAAGGACAAAATTCTTTAAGGAGAGGAGAAATGTTAATATCCTAAAACCATCCAATAATTATTTAAATAAAGATTATATAAATATATGATTATTTAATCTTTTAATAAAAGAATAGATAAATTTATATAATCTTTTGAAGAAATATTATTATAATAATATATTAGATGGTTAAAGATAATAACAATAGGAATAAAAAGAAATTTGCTTTAGCCAATTTTGAAATTCGTGTGTATGAACAGTTACGTAAACATTTAAAAAAACGTTGGTCATATAATCTTAAATTATAATAATAATATTAATAATAAGTAAATATAATAAAGACCAATCATCCGCACGCGACATGTTTCATTGTTGCATTGAATGCCTTTCCTAGTAGACAGCATGCCAGACTCATATGTAAGGCTTGGTTTGAAATTGAGTGATTGTCTCTCCCTCTATGCATTTCACATGTGGCCTCTGTGATGACCAATTGAATCCAAGAACGGATGCTTCGGTATGCGAAAAGCACATGCACTAACACAGCAAACAAGATTTTCAGAAAGTAACTCCCCATTACAATTTGCCAATATATGAAATTTTGATAAGAGTACATTTATATGGAGTATTTTAAAATTTAAAATTTAGAGAAATTAAAATTCTTTTATTTTTAAAATTTTATGTTTTGATAAAAAAAATTAAATTTTCTATTTTTAAAATTTTGTGTTTGAGTAAAAAAATTGAATTTCTTCATTTTTAAAATTTTGAATCTCATGTACGAAAAAACGTGTGAGGTGGGTGTCGTGAGAATAGCGAACGTCATAGTACTCGTCCGAGATTGAGACGGAGAAAAAAGTGATACAGTTAGAATTTGTAGAGAAGAAGAGAATTTCAATTTCTCACCTTTTAGAATGAAATTCAAATTTCATATTTTTAGTTATTTAAAATTCTATTTTAAAAATTTAACTTTCTCATATAAAAATATCTAAATAATAAATCTTAAATTAAAAAATTTCAAATTTTATGATAGATTACTTTTTCCCATTAAAATTCTCTACGAACTACTTTCCTCATATGGAAAAAGAGTAAAAGAACACTGCAAATCATGCGATGTATTGTGGACTTCGCAATAGGGTTTAAGACTTTAAGTAGTTAAGTACAATATTCTTCCTAACCAACGCCTTTAGTGAATTAAAAGAAAAAATCATTATTAAAAGGAAAAAGGTTTTATTTCTTATGATTGTTGAATGTGCGTGATGCTCTCTTTCTCTAAACCTTTGTTTTGATAATCAATCTTGGTAATGGAATTGTTGTAAAAGGTCCATAATACTCCATTTTCATAGAATTGTGTATTCATTGTTTTCTTTGTTAAAAAATCTTTATAATAGTTTTTTAGAAAACCTTGATTACTTTGAGGAGTTAGTGTTAATGAATCTTAAAGAACAAATTGGTAACATTTTGAAAAGAATCTATTCAACCCCCCTTCTAGATTATCGGTTATTCAAACATATAACTATTGTATGAGTGGGAGAAAGCCTCCATCTTAGACCCAAAGTTCCTTCTTTTCCTTCTTCCTCTTCACAAAGTCATTTTTGAGTTTGAATAGGTAAGGGAAGCTTTATCTTTTTTCTATGCTTAGGTTGTTGTGGATTGGCTTCAATGTTGTTGGAAAATGAATCATGTTGGTTAAAAATGGAAGTTTGAGCATTTGAGGTTTTGAGTTTTGAAATTGGGATTTTTGATTATTTGATGAATATTAATGAAAAATCCCTATTTGTAAAGAGTTTTTATGTTGTCTATATATTGAAATTGATAGAAAATGGTTTTGGTTTATTTTGGAATGATTTGGGAAGTCATGAAAGACAATTCTACAGAATTTTCAAATTTTGTAGAATTCACGTCTAATGACTAGATTGTTGTCCAATGACCAGTCTAACGTCCAATGACTAGTCTATAGTCCAATGACCAGTTTGATGTCCAATGACCAATCTAGCGTCCAATGACTAGCTTTGAGTCCAGAAAATCAGTTATTGATGTGGATGTGATTTACGTTTGTTTTCTTTGTGTAAATTATTTGTTTTAAGATCTTAATGAATTTATGATGATATGAGATGTGGTTGAGATGATGTTGTTTATGAATAGAGTTTACTTTATGTTGAGATCATGAGATTCAGATTCATATGAGCTTTTGGTGAGTTGTTGCAAGAATTCAAGGTGTTGGAATGTCTTGCTAGGTTTATTGAACTATAGGTGAGTTCATGATTGTGATGAGCATACGATTGATGAATCTATGATGTTATAACCTCTTATTAGGGGTGTTCGCGGTCTAGATTGAATCGGTTTTGAAGCAAAAAACCATTCGATCCAATCCCTTCGATTTGGTCATTTGATCATCCATTTGGTTTGAAATTTTTTTCAAATCCGATCCAATCCAATCCAATTTTTTTCAATTTGGATTGGATCGGTTTTCGGTTTTTTAAACAATCTAAAAATAAAACTTATGAGACTTATTTTTATCAAAATAAGGAGTATCTAGCATAAACAAACTCATTCATGATTCATTGGACAAAAACAAACACGATGTTCTAATTTTCATTGGACAAACATGTTCATTGGACAAAATAAAAAGCAATGAAACCTTACTCAAACATGTTCATTGTACAAACATTCAAACTTAACTCATAACTTAAATGTAAAACTAAAAATCTCTAGATTGTAAATAACTTAAACTGAACACGCATCATCTGTCATCTGCCATCTGTTGACTGCTATTACATTAACCTAACCAAAAAAATGGTTTTCACAGGTCACCTATAATTGGAAGAAAAAAACGTGAATTTATAAGTATGAATACAAATTATAAGCACTTCACTTGCAGCCAATTCAATATATCAACCATTCACTAGTAATCAGAATTAAAAAATAACAACTTACATTATTAACTTTTAATCAGAATCCTGAACAAAATCATCATCAACTTCTGTATTTGGAGAAATATCTAAAATAATTATAATAAAATATTGTTAGTAACTTAACAATTAGAAAAATAAAAAGATGATATAAAATTAAAAAATTATACAAGTAGAATAAAATAAATTACCTATCTCCATCTTTTCAAATTCTTCTATAAAAGTTCTTCTACATCAATGGAAATAGGAGTGGACCAGAACCAATTTTGTGCACAAATTAATGCTTCAACTGTCTTTGGAGTAAGACTACTCCTGTAGTTGTTAAGAACTCTACCCCCAGTGCTGAATGTAGATTCTAAAGCAACTGTAGATACTGGCATAGCCAATACATCCTTAGCTATTTGACCAAGAGTAGGATATTTGCTAGAATTCACCTTCCACCAATTTAAGATATCGAATTTTTGAGTTCCTTTCTCTAGTGGCTCCATGAGATACAAATCCACCTCATTTTTATTCAAGCTCTCACTCACAGTTATGTCCTTCTCAAATTCACTAGCAAATGATGAAGAGTTATCAAATGCTGCCAAATCAGTGGCTTCTACCTCATGATGATCTTTGGTGGATGATTGATAAATACTATTTCCATGAAAATCTTTATAGCTATGGAACATCTTGTTTAAAGTGTCCTTAACTCTAACACTTAAAAATTCTGCATCCTCCCTTTCATAAAGCTTCTCAAAACTCCATTCCACAAATCGTAATTTATATCGGGCACAACAATAAAAATCATCATGTTGATATTTTTAATATTCCCCCAATATTTGTCATGCTTAGCTTTCATTTTTTCAGCCATGGGCCCAAGTAATAGATCCATACTCCTACTCCATGTCTTTAAGTTATTCAATATCATGCAAAACTCATGAAAATATTGAGAAGAAGTCGCATATAAAGAACCAGACACTTTTTCAGTGACATCATGAAAAATTTTCAAAAATTTCACAAACACCCGTACATTATCCCAATCCTCAGTATTTGGAATTCCATCTTGCATCATTGCAAATTCAGGAACACGCTCTCCTAATCTTTTAAATGCCTTTTGAAACTTCAATGCACTTTCAAGCAAAATATAAGTAGAGTTCCATCTAGTAGGAACATCTAATTGCACTATGCCACCCTCTTGTGTCCTACAATCTTTTATACAAGTCTTGAATCTATCCATACGACTAGGGGAAGCACACACAAATCTAACAGCATTTCTTATTTTAGTAATTGAAGTATGCAACTCTTTCAATCCATCATTGACAACAAGATTTAAAATATGAGCACAACATCTAACATGCAAATATTCACCTTTCAACGGATGTGCATTCCAATCCTCCATTCTAGCTTTCAAGTAAAAAATAGCAAGATCATTTGAGCTCGCATTATCAACAATAATAGTGAAAACTTTTGAAATTCCCCAACCTAGAAGACACTTCTCAATTTTCCTTCCAATAGTTTCACCCTTGTGATTCTTGATCAAACATAAATTTAATATTCTTTTATGTAATTTCCAATCATTATCAATGAAATGAGCAGTAAGACACAAATAATTCAGATTTTGCACAGAACTCCAACAATCAGTTGTAAGACACACACTTTGATTCGAAACACTAAAAATAGATTTCAATTTTTTTTCTCATTTAAATAGAGGTTCCAACAATCTCTAGCAACAGTAATCCTACCAGGAATATCTAGCTTAGGTTTCACTTACAAAATGTCGGAATCCCTCCCCATCCACAAATTTAAAAGGCAACTCATCAACAATGATCATTCTAGCAAGAGCTTGTCTACAAGCTTCAACATCAAACGATATAGCAGCAAAACCTTTACCAATTCCTTTCCCATCTTCTTTTTTAAATTGTTGGAGACTAAGAATTGATTGACTAGAATCATTTGAATCTCTTGGAAACTTTTTGCATTGAGACAACAAATGATGTTTCAAATTACTTGTGCCATTTTTATGTGTGTCGCATGCATAAGTAGCCCCACACCATTTACATTTAGCTCTCGGCATTAATGTTTTTGGATTAATTTCTTTATCATAATGATCCCAAGTCCAAGACCTAGGTTTGGTAGGTTTTCTCTTACCCGAATCATCTTCTTCAGCTAAAGCTTGTCCAGCTTCTCCGATCTTTCTTTTTTTGCCATTCTTGTCCATTTTTGGCTTCTCTGGAACTAGAACTGTGATTTGACTTTGAGGCTCATTAGTTCTAGATGTTGTCCAATTTGTGGACTCAGACTCAGCATTTTCTCTAATCACCCTTTCACTGTTTTCATTGTTTTGTGCCTGCACGTATATTAAATGAGATAATTAATAAACAGAGTTACACTAAAATTCGAAGATAAAATTCAAAGATAAGATAATTCTTAACACTTACTTCAGACATTGTTGTTAAGTTACTGAATGGCTCACCAATAGGGTCTTCTCTTCTCCTGCAATGCGTATAAGGTTTGCTGCAAAAAAAAAGCAGAAAAAACTGAGTTATGCATTCAGATGTTCCTAACACACAATGATGACAATATTAATGGAAGTATTGGACTGTTAGCTAGCCATGCCGATGTTCATGCAAGTTTACTAATTGATATATTCTTTAGTTGATAATTAAAAAATTTAGCACGAGGTTTTACATATTTTAAGATTTGAAGAATACAAAATTCTCACAGTTGACAAAGAATAATTGTATAGAACGTTTTCTAAACAATTGTATACAACATTTTATCATTTGAGCTAGCTCTTTAAGTAAGAGATTTCCTACCTTATTGTATTAAACACTTTGATTCTGTTATCAAGATTCTTTTTATCTCTATAATCAAAAACTTTTGAATCAACTAATTAAACTACTTTATTTAAGAATTTGCATATGAATAAAATCAATTCTTAATTTGGATTAACCAACAGCCATGACAAGATAGTATATGATGCAAAGAAAACCACTCACAACCTTCAACTTAAATAGAAAACTAAAAGGTCAATTTTCATCCCAATATAAAACAATGGGTCGATTCCTTATATTTTCTTCTGTAAACCTGAATCAATATTAACTTCATGACATACTATGGATCTCAATCATTAAGGAGTTAATTAGTTTAAACGGTTTTCCAAATATAAAAAAATTTAAGCTTTCATTGAAATAGTATTTTATTATTCGTGCATTAATTAATCTTAACCATTATTCCAATACCAGATGACTCTAGGTGAATGGTGAAACTTGAAGCAATCAGGTGCTAAGTTGCTTTGGAAAAAACATAGTAAGAATGTAAGATATCCCAATGTCAATCATAAACGGGTAAATTATAATTTATAGAAATTAAAAGTAAAAATAAAAACTCTTCATGGGATATTCTCTAGTTTCTACAAGTTAGTTGAGTACGTAGTTAAAAATATTTCAGATGTTCCTACAGGCTACAGTTTTTCCTAATACTCCATAAGAAAAATAAACAAAAGTAAAACAAAGACGAGCAATGAATGATAAGGTTCCAAAGCAAAATAAGATTAGGGATTTGAATGTTCTAAACCTGATGCAAAATCTAATCCAACCAGTGGCTACCAAAATGATGAATTTGTCCAAAGTCTAAACCCCAACAGCTTCGTCCAAGGACTTGATGACGAGGGTTGCGAAGCTGATGGCCTAGTCGTGAGGTGGAGCGAAGCTGGCGGCCTGGCACACAACAAGGGTTGAAATGTGCCTGGTGGAGCGAAGCTGTCTGCCGTGGGTGCCGTCTGCCGTGGTGGAGTGAAGCTGTCTTCAATGGAGAACAAGGAGAATAGGTTCCTGATAAGTGCCTCGTGCCTGGGTAGTGGACTAGTGGGTGTCGTATGCTGTGGTGGAAGTGTGGAACTTTGGAGGCTAGGATATATCACTAATATGTGCATTACTACGTTTAGTTTAGTGGTGTTGGGTTTAGTTTAGTGGGTAACTGGGTAGTGGGTATAGGCCGGCCCAAGTAGCACTAGGTAAGGTAAGATTTAGATTGGATCGGTTTTAACCAGGCAAATTGAAAACCGATCCAATCCAATAAAAAATTTCGGTTTTTAATCGGTTTTCGGTTTTTTGGTTTTCAGTTATTTCGGTTTTTAGTTTTTCGGTTCGGTGACTGCGGTTTGCATCGGTTTGGATCGGTTGATGAACACCCCTACCTCTTATAGTGTTGAGATTGGTGAATGAATTTGTGATGACGTATGATTGTTGTGGATGATAGTCTTCTTTTGAGAATCAATCATATGTATGGAAAGGAGTTAACTATGTCCTTTGGGAAGATTTTTATTGGTGTAGAAAATGGTATACTTGGGAGGGTGAGTTCCATGCCAGAACTTCGCCTCACTAAAGCAACCCAAGGGTCTCGCCTAGTGGGGTATCTTTCTTAGTATCACCCCTACGTTTTGACTTCGAATGACATGTCAAGGTGTTGAGAACTTCTTCCTAGGGAGATTAATGACCCTTTTAGTACATATGGGATGGATTGTTGTTGATGGTGAAACTTGGATCCTTGAGACTGACCATGAGTGAGATGGTGGGTCTGGAGGTGTCGTATCTTAAATCTTAAGGAATCCAAGTTTAGTTGTTGTTGTGAGTAGGCACGTAAATTGAGGGTGCTAAGAAGGCCCTCAACCCAGTGATGGAGATTGTCGGTGGTGACTAACAGTGAAAGGTCTTATAGAATGGATGGGTAGGCGAACTCCTAGGTTAAGGTCTTTGCAAACCTTGTTGAGGTAAGCCACTACCCACGATCATCTATTTTCGATAAAATCACACTTCATTCGCAAGGTTAATTCGAGTCTCCCCGAATGGTCAAATTATACAGTGTGACTATGTTAAGTGATATGCTTGGATTAGTCAATCAAAAGGTGAAATCTCCATGGAGTTGAGTCTGTCTTTGGTGTCGATGATTGATGGACTAGTGATGATGATGTTTAATGGGTAAATCATGGTGTATGATAATTGAATCTTGGTATGATGATTGATGAACTAGTGATTGTTATGATGTTCTTTGTTATGTGAATTCTAAGATTTATGTTTTATGTATGATTCCTTCATGTTTTTTTTGTATGTGATGATAGTAAGTCATGCTTAAATGATTTAAGTTTATCTCATTTTAAGTATGCTTATTTTTGGTAAGCTTACCCTTGCGTTTGGCAGATGTGGTTGTGACTATGATGATCTCCAACTTCATGTTCGTGAGAGCAGATGATTAGAAGATGGATCCTTTCTTTGGAGGCATCGTGGATGGGAATGCTTGGACTTGAAGATGCGGTCTTTCTTGTGTTGTTCTTCGTTAGTTTATGTATAGTATTGACTGGCTCAAAGTTTATGCAATTTATCCTTAGAGTGTGGTTTATGTTTATATGCATCTTCTGAGGAGATTTGGATTACTATGATGTTGTATGTATGTGTGTGTGTGTGTGTGTGTCATGTGATGTTTTATTTTGGAGTTGGGTGTTTAGCCTTTGGCCTTTGAAATGTGAAAAGTTTACCAGTATTTCATAATCAAATTAATTAAAGAGTTTTAAATGAATTAAAATAAAGTCTTCCACTTGAGTTAGTTCATAGTTTCATGTAACATCGGGGGTCGTTACAAGTAAAGGGTAATAATTATCACTTTAGCATGCCACTCTTTCTTTGGAGGTGGATACTTCCTACTAACATGGTGTTCAAGCTAAATGTTGATAGGTTTCTCACACATAACAAATCGTATTGGTGTTGGAGGTATGGTGCATGTGCATGATTCCATGGCCTTCTGATCGCGGTCGTACGCAACCAAATTAATTTGATTTTAAAATGTAGTACTAGGAAAGTGACTCCTAGGTCGTCTCTCAAGGATCAATTGTCAATGTTTAAGGGATTGAAAACGTGTTGGGGGTTTTTTGGCAGAATGCGAGAATTCTAAATTAAACAGAATGTGAAAACTAAATTAAACAGAATTAACAATTAACTGCAGTAATTAAAAACAAGTCAGACCCTTAGAACAGATTGCGCCTCTAATTTCCTCGGTTCACGAAAGATAATCTGTCCTGCTTAATCCTTATCAGTCCAGATTAATCAACTAAGC
>PYAF01004447.1:38036-48543 GCA_007407185.1 Glycine tomentella
GTAAAACAGAATTCACAAAGAAACTAATCAAACATACAGAATATCAATGAACACACAGGATTTATACTGGTTCACCTCAAACACTATGAGGCTACATCCAGTTTTCTTCTACTCAACACTAGAGTAGAGTTCCACTATTGTAAATAATATTCTTACAAGCAATTACAAGCTTCTCCTTATCAACCCTAGATAAGGTTCAAAGATCTAAAACCCTATTAGACCCTTAGAAGCCACACCCACACTGAGAACACTACTCAGCTGTCCTTGGAGAAACACTATCTCCACCCTTGCAAGAAAATCCCACTTACAATAGAATCAACCAAATCAAAGTTACAACAGAAAACTTAACACCCACAAGAGTAAGGAAAGAATTCACCTGATGATCCAAGAATGAGATGCATAGGAATGGAAATACCAGATTGAATGCAGAAACAATTATGCATAACAGCTTTTCCTTAATCTTTGTGAAAGATTGCCTTGCTTCACTTAAACCTTAATGACCCATATATGAATCAATGGAAGCAAGAGCCTAAGAACCCAGAAGAATGCCTTTGTGAATGCTTAAAATGATTTTAGAACGCTCAGTAATCGAAATCTCAAGTCCCTCAAATCTGAAAGGCATGGGTTCTATTTATACTAATTTTTGTAATAGAAATAATCGATTAAAAACGCTCATGTAATCGATTGTTTAGCATATGTAATCGATTACATACGCTCCCGTAATCGATTAATCCGTTCATAGTAAGTTCTAGGGTTCATGCAACGGGTCATACAATCGATTAACCTGATGCATAATCGATTACTCCAGAGGACTTGTAAAATCATATTGTACTGAGTAATCGATTAAACCAGACTAAGCAAAAGTCATGTTTAAGTAATATAATCGATTACAACCAATCGTAATCGATTAATGCAGAGTGAGTGCAAAATGTGTAATGAACTAAATAATCGATTACAATGAATGGTAATCGATTAAAGCAGAGTGAGCACTTTTTCTAAATAGGTATGTAATCGATTACGATTCAATGGTAATCGATTAAACCAGACACTTAGCCAAATCCTATGTACACTGAGTTTGAAATAATCAATTAATCCAATGATGTAATCGATTAAATTGTTCTTAATAATTTTCCAGAAAGCTTGAAGAACAATATAATCGATTCTCTAAGTGTATTAATTGATTAAACCAACTTTATGCTATTTTTCCAAAATACTTAGCTTCCTTTTAAGTTTCAAATCAAATACTTAAAGCTTTTATGTTGTAATGTTTAAATGAATATGAATGATATGCATGTAAGGGCTTGGATCATCAGAATGCTTTCATTCCTTTTACATTTAATCACAAACTTCAACTTCAAGCCTTCAAACATGTTGAAAGCCAAAACTACTTCCAAGTTTTCACATTTCTTCATTCTTTAAGTAATCTTCAAGAAACTCCCCCTCAAATCAACACCACTGTTGTCTTCCCTTTTGGAATAGTGGTGACTTCCCATGTGCCATTTTTTACAAGTGCTTGAACTTCTTCTGTTACAGCTGCTGCCCATTCGGGTCTTTGTAGTGTCTCTTGAATATTTCTTGGAATTTCTACACTATCAACAGCTGCTAGAAAGGACCTGTAATTTTGTGACAAATTTCCATAAGAGACATGTCTCTCAATAGGGTGTTGAGTACAAGTTCTCACCCCTTTTCATTAGCAATAGGTATATTAGTATCTGCAATATTTATATCAATAGGTTCAGGGTTAGGAAGAGTATTACCTGTGGGAACTTCATCTACTAGAGCTTGGTTGGATTCATGGTTTTGCATTGGAGTTGTGTTTGACTCTACATCCTTCCTTCTCTTATAAACCTTCCAGTTATCTTCTCGTGTTTCTGAGCCGTGGTTCTGTTGGGATGTAGTTGAAACTTTAACTACATCCTGTTTAGTTTTTGCTCCAATTTCTGTCTCAACTCCTACTAGATCATGTTCAGTTTCTGCTGCAGGTTCTGTCACAACCTCAGTTGACCTTTTAGTTGGTTTAGGTACAGGTTCAGCTATTTGAGTGTTATGGTTCTGGTCTGTTAAGGTTTGTGCAGGTTTGTGCAGAAGTAGGGCAGGTTTGATTATCTCAAGAGCCAAAGGTTGGTATTCAGAGTTTTCAGTTGGATAGGTGTTTGGTTGCTCCCCCTAAATGCCAACTTTGGGGTAATAAGGCTGATTCTCAAAAAAGGTTACATCCATAGTGTGGTAAAAAAATTTAGTGTGGGGATAGTAACATCTGTATCCTTTTTAATGAGGAGAGTAACCCATAAATATGCATTTGATGGATTTGGGGTCCAATTTGCTATGGTGAGGATTTAGGTTGTGGACAAAGGCTGAACATCCAAAGATTTTAAATGGAATGGAAGAAAATATTTTGTTGGTTGGGAAGAAGGTTTGAAGTGTGGAGAAGGGGGTCTTAAAGTCAAGGATACGGGAAGGCATTCTATTTATGAGGTAAGGTGCTGAAAGGACGACTTCTCCCCAAAATTGTTTTGGAACATTGGAGGCTAGCATGATTGATCTAGTCACTTCCAGAAGGTGTAACACCCCGTGTGCACCCGGTGTATTATCATCAATAATATCAGAATCACGCTTAAAACATTACTAGAAAATTATGCGGAAGCGATTGAATCGTATTTCTTGATTACATTATGTATAGATTATTAAAACACCGCAACACACACACACACAATCCATAGTCATCATAAGTAACACATCAGTAAAGTACATGCCCCTGCTGATCCAGTTTATCACATCATATTCATAGGCAGATAATAAATCATTTCACAATATAGATTCAGGAGGAAATATCTTTCATTACATAACTCATTCTGTACAAATATACATATATACATCAGTCCCACACCACACATGTGGTGATACAAAAGAATAACTTCCCTCACACGAGGGTATATCATCATATACAAAATATCAGGTGGGCTTACACACCCTACAACCCTCCTCAGGGCACCAACAAACATCCAACAGCATCCAAGCCAAAAATGAGTTATCTAACTCTCTTCATGTCATCCAAGATCATGCATATAATGTCTTTACTGGGCCTCCTGCCCTAAGACTGTTCTCTTCTCTCAGAAGAGTCACCTGAAAAACATGAATCCCCACACGGGGTGAGATACACATCTCAGTAAGCTCAGGGTCCGGGGAGGGATCTCCTCCACCCTGGCCCACTCTCCATGATACAAACATTCAAGCAGCCACAACAATTGGCCTCCCGGCCCTCATAACAATATGAGCAAGTCATCTTGCTCTATGTACGGCAGATCTCATCAACGACTAACCTCAGTGTGAGACTAGAACTCACACCCGTGTCATCCCATCGGGAGCAACCCCTTACGCATGGATGCACGTATATGGTACCTCCGAGAATAGGCACTCAACCGCAATGGGACACACCTATTCCCTTGGTCTGGAGGATCACCGATCCCCTGGGATATCATCAACCATGAGCCAACCAAACTAGGAGGTGCGCTCTCCTCCTAGGGAGGTCCATATCTATCTACTGGCCAGAAGATCTAATCACAGGCATAATACATTTCTAAAGCATAGATGCACACACATATCATTATGAGGATGCAACAACCAAATGCATGCATCATGAATATGACCATCACTCCACCCGGAGTGTGGTGTGGCACAAACAAGTAGGAAATCATCCCCAGGGACCAAGAACTTACCTGGAAAAGCCTAGCTCTGCAGTTCTCTCCCTGATCCGTGGCACCCGCCACTGACACCCTCGGTGTCCAGCCCTAATCCAGGCACATATGCATATGTCAACAGCCATTCAAACAATCCAGCAAACATATCATAATCAGAAGTTCTCTAACTTAAGGTTCATAACAGCCTAGCACACACTAGGCTTTCACAGACCCTTCTAGGTCTAGCACAGCTTAACACAAGGCTTTAGAGTCATCACAGACTCAACACAAGCCACAACAATCAGCTCAAAACTTCCATCAGCTCAAAACATCCATCAGCTCAATCAAAGCATCTGAGTCCACACAGACTCTATACAGTTCAAATCAAAGCTCTTGCATGTGATACAAACCTCAACTAGTGACTCAACACAAGTCACTCATTCATAAGCAGAGCCAAGAATCAAAGTTCACCAAATCAAATTCTGAAAGCTAATCCTTCATCACTACACAATTCTAAACAAGTTTCTCTACAGGACCCTGGGCTAATTCTAGCCCCAACTCAAATGGGTCACTATTCATAGAAAACCCCCAAATCAAAATTTAACCGGAGAAACTCGAGATTCTTACCTCAGAATTGGCAAGGAAGACCTCTAGACCTCTTCTCCTGGTTCTAGAGTCTAAGAAACCCAGTTGTTCCTTGCGTATCTCGAGTTCCTCACTTCCTCTGAGAAAGTAACCTCTCAGCTCAAGGTTTAAGAGATTTGGATGAAGGATTTTGGCTCACTCAAGGTTTTCCTCATGATTAAAGGCTCTAGGAAGTGATTTGGGCTATAAAACAAGGTTCTAGGAAGCTTGGGCACTCAAAAATGGAGGTCTGGGCACAGGATGTAAGGACCCTCAATGTGGCGCGGTTGGCGCCAGATTCCGCGCGGGTAGCGTTGGGATCTCTCAGCAGAAAACCCTGTTAAGGGGTGTGGCGCGGATGGCGCCGGGGTTGGCGCTGGTAGCGCCAGACCCACTGGAATGTGGCGCCAGGAGCGTCAAGATGGTGCTGAGAGCGCCAGGTTCTCTGGAAGTTGACGCCTGGGGCGTCAATGTGGCGCTAGATGTTTTCCAGCCAGCATGAGTCGCGCCAGAGGCAGTCCGGTTGGCGCGGGAAGTGGCCTGGAAAACTCATTTTCTCTGGTTTTCCACGCGGTCAGCGCCAAGGTTGGCGCAGATAGCGCCACAAGTTCTGGAAGCTAGCGCTGGAGGCGCGGGAGTGGCGCTGGGAGTGCCAGACCCACCGCCTTTGCGGCGTGGGTAGCGCCGGAGTTGGCGCGGATCGCGCCAGAGCTCGGGCAGGCTAAGTATCTAAGGGTCAAAACGCGATTTTTGAAGGAAATCAACTACTTCTTCTTCCCCACGACCCCAGCCTGCATTAGAGAGTGCCTCAAGCTTTTTAGGACCTTATATATTGGCCTAAACACCTCCCAATGACATATAAACTTGAGAGAAACCTTTGAAAGCTTCAATCCTTTGCTCTCTTGAAAACCCCTTGTGAGTGAGAATTGGATTCTCAAGGAAAAGCCCAGAGAACTTGAGAGTGGTGAGGACCCACGACTTGGGGAGGACAACAGAGCTTGAGGAAGCTGTCCTGAAGTCTTTCTGGTCGCCACTGAGGTAAGGGACTTAAGTTTCTCTGTTTAATTTCGATTCTAGGGGTTTCCATGAATAGTGACCCACTTGAGCTGGGGCTAGAATTAGCCCAGGGTCCTGTAGAGAAACTTGTTTAGAGCAATGGATAGATGAAGGATTAGCTTTCAGTTTCTAATTTGGATGACTTTGAATCTTGGCTCTGTGATTGCCTGTGTGACTTGTGTAGAGTCATTTGTTGATGGTTCTTTGATATGCTAGAGCCTTGATTATGATGGTATGAGTCTGAGAGGCTAGTTGAACGGTGCCTGTGTTGAGGATTAGACCGTTCCAGAGATATATTGAGTTTAGGATGACTCAGATGCTGGTTTTCAGCCTTAGTGGACCTTGTATGGTCTGTGAGAGAAGCCTAGTGATGGCTTGACTTGATTGAACCCTAGGATAGGGGAATTCTGTATATGATATGTTTTGTGTTTGAATGCCTGTGGATTGGTTTTGATATTAGTATATGCCTTGATTAGGGCGTGATATTGAGACTGTTGGTGGCGGGAGCCACAGACCAGGGAAAGAACTATAGAGTGATACTTTGCCAAGTAAGTTCAGTGTCCCTGGGGATGATTTCCCATCTTGTCTGTCACACCACACTCCGGGGGAGTGGTGGTCATTTCATGATGCATGTATTGGTAGTTGCATCCTCATAATGATATGTGTGCATTTGTGCTCTGATTGTGATATGTTTGTGATAGATCTATTGGCCAATAGATAGATATGGACATCCCTAGGAGATGGTGGTTTCCTCCTATTATGGTTGGCTCATGGTTGAGGTAGCTCCCAGGGAATTGATTCCCTTAGACCATAGAGATAGAAGTTGAGGTAGCTCCTTCTATTCTCGGAGGTACCATATATGTGCATCCATGCAAAGGGGTAGCACCCAATGGGATGGCACAGTGTGAGTTCCGGAATCCCATTGATACAGGCGTTGAGGTAGCTTCGCCAGGGGTTGAGGCAGCTCCGCCATGTTTGTATGATGTGCTTATATTGTTATGAGGGCCAGAGGGCCAGGCCAATGGGGCCAATTGCTTGTGATATCTGGTGTATGTGTTATGGAAGTGGGCCAGGGTGGAGGAGATTCCTCCATGGACCCTGAGCTTACTGAGATGTGTTATCTCACCCCGTGTGGGGATTTATGATTTCAGGTGACTCTGTTCTGGACGAAGAGAGCAGTCTCAGGGCAGGAGGCCCGAGTAGAGATGTTTCTACTTGGCTGATAGCAGCAGAGGGAGCTTGAAGGCTCATTTTGTACTGCTTATGTTTAATACCCTTGATAAGGGCCGGTGTCTGACACCTGAGATATGTATAGTTCTGTATACCCTTAGTGAGGGCAGTTATTCTTTTGTATCACCACGGTGTGGTGAAGATACTGATGTATATGTATATGTACAGAACTATTGAGTTTATGATATGAGACTTTCCTCCTGAGTATATTACTGATGTATATGTTTATCTGCCTATGATTATGTATGAGAAACTGGATCAGTAGGGGTGTGAAATGTAAGTCTTGTGTGTATGTTCTTTGTGATGTGCTTTTATTCCATACATTGAATCAAGAAAAATGATTCTGTGCTTCCGCTGAGTATTTAAATAATGTTTTAAGCGCTAATCTGATATTATTAATGATAACGCACCGGAGGCCTATGTGGTGTTACATTTAAATGGTATCAGAGCGGTTTCTTGATAAGAACATTATGTATGGAACTTGTTTTGGTGCTTGACTGTGGTTGTTTGGCATGAGCATTGCATGGGGGTACATTAACTGTGGGCTTGATCAACTCACTGTGTGATGTACATGTGTAGTGCCATGGTGAGACCTAGAGGCACTAGTGAGGCTACCAGTGCCCAGACTGATCCGGTTGCGGCTGCATTAGCCGCCATGCAGCAAGAGTTAGCTGCTAACAGACAGATTCAGGCAGATATGCAACAAGAGATGGCTGCTAACAGACAGACTCAGGGGGAGATGCAGCGAGAGATGGCTGCAACTCGAGAGGTTAATGAAGCCTTGATGAAGGCTAATCAGGACCTGCTAGAGGAGGTGAAGAACCTTAGGAGGGATGACTGAGTATCCTCCACACCTTCTGCGCATGAGGGCGAGGCTAGTCGCCAGCAGGCTGGTGGGAGCCACCAGCGAGGGGACCTAATGTCCCAGATAGAGGCTGAGAGTGATCCAGTAGCCAGAGGGAAGATGCGGATTACATTCAGAAAGCATGACCCTCCAGTGTTCTCAGGGGGCTATGATCCAGTGGCTGCAAGCCTTAGAGAAGATTTTCGAGGTGATGGAGTGCCCCGATCACCAGAGGTTGTTGTATGCAACCTATATGCTTCAGGGTGACGCCCATAAGTGGTGGAAGACCACAATTTCACTTCTGAGAGGCTGGGGAGAGGTGATTACCTGGCAGTTGTTCGAGGCCTATTTCCTGGACAGGTATTTTCCTAGAGATGCCCAGGAGCAGAAGCAGGCGGAGTTTGATGGACTCGTCCAAGGGACCATGACGGTGGACGAGTATCTGGCCCAGTTTAATGAGCTGGCCCAGTATGCACACTTCAGGAGACCTATGCCTGAAGCTGAGATTCTAGCAGCTAAGTTCCTGAGGGGACTTAGAGACGACATTCAGGTGCTGGTAGCTGGTCTTGGGTCACGAGATATGGATACCCTGGTGAGACAGAGTCGCCAAGTGGAAGGTATCCTACAGAGACAACAGAGAGGTGGACAGCCTACTCCCTTAGTTAGACAGGAGGGGAGAAGGCCTAGCGGTTCTGGCCCACCCGGGAAGGGTAAGGGCAAGATGTTGAGAGTCTCTACTCCCTTTGACAAATTCAAGAGGAGTTCAGGCCAGAAGAGATCAGTCCCCAAGTGTCCAGCTTGTGGGAAGGAGCATACCGGGGCTTGTTCTTCAGGCCAGATTATCTGTTTTCGATGTGGCAAGCCAGGCCACATATCCAGAGAGTGCCCTCAGGCAGAGAGTCAGGCACAGGATGCTCCAGTGGAGATGATGGGAACCACAGCAGGCCGGGTGTATACCGTGGATGCTAGAGAGGCAGCTAGAGCTCCAGATCTGATCAGAGGTACAGTTCCGATCGATGATTGTGATGTTAGAGTGTTATTTGATTCTGGAGCCACACATTCCTTCATACAGGATGTGGTTGTTGATAGGTTCAGATTGCCTAAGCTCAGTTTTGCCCCTCCGATGGAGGTTATTACAACATCTAGAGAAAGATGCCAGGTGAGCACGTGCTGCAAGGACGTGCAGTTTTTGTATGAGGGCAGAGCCTATGTGATTGATCTGTTCTGTCTAGCTATGCCTACCCTTGAGATGATTTTGGGTATGGACTGGATGACCAAGTATGGTGTGATGCTAGGCTGTTGTCAGAAGAGGGTTGTTGTTCCTTCTGACGAGACAGGTTCGAGTTCCACCTCATTCTTATCAGTCTTGCAAGCTCGCAAGGCGATCATGGAGGGAGCTCAGGGCTATATCTTCTTGGGTGTGACAGAAGATAAGCCAGGCGTTGATTTGTCTCAGATCCCTGTGGTGAGCGAGTTCATGGATGTGTTTCCTGAGGAGATAACTCAGCTACCACCAAAGAGGGAAATAGAGTTCTCCATAGATCTGGTTCCGGGTGTGGGACCAATTTCGGTGGCACCTTATCGTATGGCTCCTCTGGAGTTGAGAGAGCTGAAGGTGCAGTTGGAGGACCTGCTGTCCAAGCAGTTCATCAGACCGAGTGTTTCGCCTTGGGGAGCACCGGTGATCTATGTGAAGAAGAAGAACGGCAGTATGAGACTTTGTGTGGACTACAGGCAGTTGAATAAGGTTACTGTGAAGAACAAGTATCCTCTGCCTCGTATTGATGATCTGTTGGATCAGCTGAGGGGAGCCAGAGTGTTCTCCAAGATAGACCTGAGATCCGGATATCATCAGATTCGGATCAAGCCTGCAAACATACCCAAGACAGCCTTTCGATCTAGGTATGGTCACTTCGAGTATCAGGTCATTCCTTTTGGTCTGACGAATGCCCCAGCAGTGTTCATGGATTATATGAACAGGGTATTCAGACCTTTCTTGGATCAGTTTGTTGTGGTGTTTATTGATGACATTCTGATCTACTCCAAGACGGAGGCAGAGCATGCTGAGCATCTCAGGACAATTCTTCAGATCTTGAGGGACAAACAGTTGTATGCTAAGTTGGCCAAGTGCGAATTCTGGTTGACAGAGGTGAAGTTTCTTGGTCATGTGATCTCAGCAGCTGGAGTATCAGTGGATCCCTGTAACACCCCAAATTTTTGGAATCACAGTCAAATATTGGGATAAAATGTTAACTAGAAACAGTACAGAAGGATTTAAGGGAAATGACGAAAATACCCTTGGACATTTTAAAAATGACCAAATTACCCCTGGGCATTTTAGTAAGATATATAAAGGAGGAAATTTTATAAATACTCTGGGATGTTTAAAAAATGATCAGAATACCCTTAGGGTGACAATTACAGAGTTTCCCTGAACATTTTTAGAAATGACGATTTTACCCTTAGGGTGAAGGGCAAAATTACCAAAATGCCCCTAGGTCAAAACTGACCAAGATGACTTTAGAAAATTTCGGGAACCTAAGTATGGGATAGAATACTTTTAGACAACACATTATTAACATGATTAGGGGCAGAAAATCCTAAACAGTAATTTCTAGGAATTTTGGAAGATAATTTGAAAAGAGCCTAATCTAGATTACTTCAGGTATCAGAAAATTGTATGGAGAGGATAGTCATAATCTTTGGAGTTTTCTCTTAATTATGGGATAAATAGACTAATTTAATAAGTTGGATGAGTAATTTTAATAATTAAAAATGAAACGAATCAATAAAAAAATAGGAGTTTGCCATTACATGCATTAAAAGAAAAACTTCTTCTTGACTCTTTTGGATACGGAGGAAATTCTAAGCATTATGTCAAAGATCCCAACGGTCAAAAGCTAGACACTTAAGTTAGGAATATGCCTTTAAAATTCTAAGAAGATCCAACGGTGAACCAATTCATAGTGAATATTTTATTAATACGGGTTTTTGGAGAAATTTGGAGAAAAATCAATAATAAGGAAAAGCATATAGCAAAAGAAAACATTTTGGTACAAGACCAAGTATGCTACGG
>PYAF01004447.1:48643-65135 GCA_007407185.1 Glycine tomentella
TTGTGAATCTCTGTCTTTGATGATCTATGTTTGGATCTGTATCATGGACATTTTATATATGAGACTGTGGATTTGTAATGGACTGTATGCTATGTATTTGTGTGGATGGACGTTATGGATTATGTTAGGTACTTACGCGTAAACTTTTATATTTCTTGAAAAGCTGTTTTAAAAACTTAACCAATTTAATTCGGGCATTCATTATTATTGTTTTCGAAATTTAAAAAAATATTCAGTCACAACTACGAAATAAAAGTGGTCGTTTCAATTTCAACTAAAATAAATACGTAATAGAAGCGGGTGTTTCAATCCCAGTAAGATAGAGGCAGTAATGTCTTGGGAGAGGCCCAAGGACGTGTCTGAGATCCGGAGCTTCCTGGGATTGGCAGGCTACTACAGGAGGTTCATTCAGGGGTTTTCCCAGTTGGTGGTACCTCTGACTCGACTTACACGGAAGGGGGTTCCTTTTGTCTGGACCCATGAGTGAGAGCAGTGTTTTCAGGAGCTGAAGGAACGGTTGACCACAGCTCCAGTGTTGACTCTTCCTGATCCTGAAGGAATTTTTGAGGTGTTTTGTGATGCGTCTAAGCGGGGGCTTAGATGTGTGTTGATGCAGGATAAGAAGGTTGTTGCCTATGCTTCCAGGCAACTGAAACCTCATGAAGAGTCTTATCCTACTCATGACTTGGAGTTGGCAGCTGTGGTGTTTGCTCTGAAGATATGGAGGCATTATTTGTATGGTGCCAAGCTGATAGTGTTTAGTGACCACAAGAGTCCCAGGTACCTCTTTGATCAGAAAGAGTTGAATATGAGACAGAGGCGTTGGATGGAGTTCCTGAAGGACTATGATTTCGAACTGAGATACCATCCAGGCAAGGCCAATGTGGTTGTTGATGCTTTGAGCAGGAAGAATGTGACTGTTGCATGTTTGATGATCTCTGATTGCCAGTTGATAGAGCAATTCAGAGATATGCACCTGACGGTGACAGAAGGTGCACGTGGTCTTGAGTTGAGCAGGACCAAGGTGAATAATAAGCTGATCAGGAGGATCCGAGAAGCTCAGCAGCAGGATGAGGCTGTGAGGGCCATGATTGGTCAACAGGATGTTTCCTGGGAGGATAACGACTTGGTGATGTACCAAGATCGTGTTGTGGTACCTAAGGGCGAGTTGAGAGATGTCGTCCTGTCTGAGGCACATAAGGGCCAGTTCAGTATACATCCGAGAGCTACCAAGATGTATCATGATTTAAAGAGAAGTTTTTGGTGGCCAGGGATGAAGAAGGACATAGCTGAGTATGTGGCTAAGTGTCTAGTGTGTCAGAAGGTGAAGATTGAGCATCAGAGACCGTCAGGTCTACTTCAGCCTTTAAAGATCCCTGAGTGGAAATGGGACAGCATTTCCATGGATTTCGTGGTAGGGCTACCGAGGACTCAGAGTGGATGTGACTCCATCTGGGTAATAGTGGATAGACTGACCAAGTCTGCTCATTTCTTGCCAGTGAGATCTGACTACACCACAGAGAAGTTGGCCCAGTTATATGTCAGGGAGATTGTAAGATTGCATGGAGTCCCTGACAGTATCATTAGTGACAGAGATCCGAAGTTCACCTCGAGATTCTGGGATGCACTTCAGGATGCTTTTGGGACCCAGCTGAGACTCAGCACAGCCTACCATCCTCAGACAGATGGTCAGACGGAGAGGACCATCTAGACTCTAGAGGATATGCTGAGAGCTTGTGCCTTGGAGCAAGGTACTAGCTGGGACAGATATCTATCTTTAGTGGAGTTCTCATACAACAACAGTTTTCATGCCATCTTGGGCATGGCACCTTATGAGGCTTTGTATGGCCGACGGTGCAGGACTCCAGTATGTTGGACAGAGGTAGGAGAAAGGCAACTCCTTGGACCTGAGATGGTTCAAGAGACTTCTGAACAAATCAAAATGATTCGAGACAAGCTGATGAAGGCTCAGAGTCAACAGAGGAGCTATTATGATCAGAAGCACAGACCCTTGCAGTTTGAGGAGGTTGATCATGTGTTTCTGAGATTGTCTCCGGTCACGGGAGTAGGACGAGCTTTGGGTGTGAGGAAACTGAGTCCTAGGTTCATTGGTCCATACCAGATCCTTGAGAGGATAGGACCAGTGGCATACAGGCTAGCTTTGCCTCCCCAGTTGTCAGGGATTCACGATGTGTTCCACGTGTCCCAGTTGAGGAAGTATGTGGCAGATCCCTCACACGTGGTACAGCCTAACACAGTCCAGATCAGAGAAAATCTGACGAGTCCTACACGGCCCTTAAGGATTCTGGACCGAATGGAGAAGTAGATCCGTAGTAAGACCATTCCCATCGTCAAGGTGCAGTGGGAAGGCAGAACACCTGAGGAAGCAACTTGGGAGCGGGAGCAAGAGCTGCTACAGATGTATCCCGAGTTGGCTAACAGGTATATTTCTGAATTTTGCAGACAAAATTCTTAAAAAAGAGGGGTAAATGTAAGGACCCTCAATGTGGCGCGGTTGGCGCCAGATTCCGCGCGGGTAGCGTTGGGATCTCTCAGCAGAAAACCCTGTTAAGGGTGTGACGCGGATGGCGTTGGGGTTGGCGCTGGTAGTGCCAGACCCACTGGAATGTGGCGCCAGGAGCATCAAGATGGCGCTGAGAGCGCCAGGTTCTCTGGAAGTTGACGCCTGGGGCGTCAATGTGGTGCCAGATGTTTTTCAGCCAGCGCGAGTCGCGCCAGAGGCAGCGCGGTTGGCGCGGGAAGTGGCCTGGAAAACTCATTTTCTCTGGTTTTCCACCCGGTCAGCGCCAAGGTTGGCGCGGATAGCGCCACAAGTTCTGGAAGCCGGCCCTGGAGGCGCGGGAGTGGCGCTAGGAGCGCCAGACCCATCGCCTTTGCGGCGCGGGTAGCGCTGGAGTTGGCGCGGATCGCGCCAGAGCTCGGGCAGGCTAAGTATATAAGGATCAAAAAGCGATTTTTGAAGGAAATCAACTCCTTCTTCTTCCCCACGACCCCAGCCTCCATTAGAGAGTGGCGAGGACCCACGGCTTGGGAAGGACAACAGAGCTTGAGGAAGCTGTCCTGAAGTCTTTCTGGTCGCCACTGAGGTAAGGGACTCAAGTTTCTCCGTTTAATTTCGATTCTAGGGGTTTCCATGAATAGTGACCCACTTGAGCTGGGGCTAGAATTAGCCCAGGGTCCTGTAGAGAAACTTGTTTAGAGCAATGGATAGATGAAGGATTAGCTTTCAGTTTCTAATTTAGATGACTTTGAATCTTGGCTCTGTGATTGCCTGTGTGACTTGTGTAGAGTCATTTGTTGATGGTTCTCTGATATGCTAGAGCCTTGATTATGATGGTATGAGTCTGAGAGGCTAGTTGAACGGTGCCTGTGTTGAGGATTAGACCGTTCCAGAGATATATTGAGTTATAAGGCTGAGGAAAGCTTATGCTCAGATATGTGTTTTGCATTGAGTCTAGGATGACTTAGATGCTGGTTTTCAACCTTAGTGGACCTTGTATGGTCTGTGAGAGAAGCCTAGTGATGGCTTGACTTGATTGAACCCTAGGATAGGGGAATTCTGTATATGATATGTTTTGTGTTTGAATGCCTGTGGATTGGTTTTGATATTAGTATATGCCTTGATTAGGGCGTGATATTGAGACTGTTGGTGGCGGGAGCCACAGACCAGGGAAAGAACTGTAGAGTGATACTTTGCCAAGTAAGTTCAGTGTCCCTGGGGATGATTTCCCATCTTGTCTGTCACACCACACTCCGGGGGAGTGGTGGTCATTTCATGATGCATGTATTGGTAGTTGCATCCTCATAATGATATGTGTGCATTTGTGCTCTGATTGTGATATGTTTGTGATAGATCTATTGGCCAATAGATAGATATGGACATCCCTAGGAGATGGTGGTTTCCTCCTATTATGGTTGGCTCATGGTTGAGGTAGCTCCCAGGGAATTGATTCCCTTAGACCATAGAGATAGAAGTTGAGGTAGCTCCTTCTATTCTCGGAGGTACCATATATGTGCATCCATGCGAAGGGGTAGCACCCAATGGGATGACACAGGTGTGAGTTCCGGACTCCCACTGATACAGGCGTTGAGGTAGCTCTACCAGGCGTTGAGGCAGCTCCGCCATGTTTGTATGATGTGCTTATATTGTTATGACGGCCAGAGGGCCAGGCCAGTGGGCCAATTGCTTGTGATATCTGGTGTATGTGTTATGGAAGTGGGCCAGGGTGGAGGAGATTCCTCCATGGACCTTGAGCTTACTGAGATGTATTATCTCACCCCGTGTGGGGATTTATGATTTCAGGTTACTCTCTTCTGGACGAAGAGAGTAGTCTCAGGGCAGGAGGCCTGAGTAGAGATGTTTCTGCTTGGCTGATAGCAGCAGAGGGAGCTTGAAGGCTCATTTTGTACTGTTTATGTTTAATACCCTTTATAAGGGCTGGTGTCTGTACACCTGAGATATGTATAGTTCTGTATACCCTTGGTGAGGGCAGTTATTCTTTTGTATCACCACGGTGTGGTGAAGACACTGATGTATATGTATATGTACAGAACTATTGAGTTTATGATATGAGACTTTCCTCCTGAGTATATTCTTGATGTATATGTTTATCTGCCTATGATTATGTATGAGAAACTGGATCAGCAGGGGTGTGAAATATAAGTCTTGTGTGTATGTTCTCTGTGATGTGCTTTTATTCCATACATAATGAATCAAGAAAAAGGCTTATGTGCTTCCGCTGAGTTTTTAAATAATGTTTTAAGCGCTAATCTGATATTATTAATGATAACGCATCGGAGGCCTACGGGGTGTTACACAGGAGGAAGAAGAAGAACAGTTTCCTCTCCCAAAATCGCATTTTGGCCTTTTATACTGGGCCTCATTGACACTGCCGCGCTCCTGGCTCCACTCTGGAGCTGATGGTGCCAAAATCCAGTGCATCTGGGCGCCACTTTCCAACATCTGTGGCGCTCCTGGCGCCACTCTGGCACTGATAGTGCCAAAAATCATGAAAAATAGTCTTCTGCTACAGTGCCACACTATCAGTGCCAGATCCCTAATAAGTGCCACATTTCAGCTATTTTTCATGTTTAAAAGCTGGCACTTAGCTTTTGATTTATTTCATTTATCTTAGAAATTTCCCTAAACCTAGTTAATTAGCACCTTATACTTGTGTTTAAAGTATTTCGGAAGATTAATCAAATCATGTTGTATATTTGATAGAAGAAAAATCCATCGCTAGATTCTTTCCTCCTTCAAGATTCATCAGCGCTAAGTCCGCAATTGCCACTTTCGCTCAAGGAGTTGATGAACCTCTCTGTGAGACTTGGGAGAGATTCAAGTCACTATTGAGGAGATGCCCAAACCACAATTTTGACGACGCCGCTCAGTTACATATCTTCTACAGTGGTTTGAGGCCTCAAACCAAGATGATTCTAGACGCTTCGGCCGGAGGAACCATGATGTCTAAGAGTCCCGAAGAAGCAATCGTGATCATCGACTCAATAGCTGCAAGTGACTATCAGTCTCACCATGATAGGTCACCCATTCAGAGGAAAGGCGTACTAGAGCTTGATACTCAAAGTGCTATCTTAGCTCAAAACAAGCTCTTGACCCAGCAAATAGAGGCCTTAACAAAGCAAATAGGCCAACTTCCTCAACTTCAGCAAAGAGGATCACAAAAAGCACATCAAATTCAAAATATGAGTTGTGATTTCTGTGGAGGCAACCATCAAAATGGCCATTGTCCAATTCCTAGTGATTTTCCACAAGAGGAGAAAGTTCACTACATGCAAAATCAATCAAGACCTCAACAAAGCTATCAAGGGAATTACCAAGGTTATCGCAATGGTCCAGGTTTTAATCAACCTTTTAATGCTTATAATGCTTATAATGTCCCCACTAACCCTCCTTTTGTAAGTTCTTCTTTTCCAAATAGCAATATGCCACAGCAAGATCAGTCTGATAGACTGACAAAGTTGGAAGATACCCTCACTCAGTTCATGCAAGTATCCATCAGCAATCAAAAGAACACCGATGCTTCTATCAAGAATTTAGAAGTTCAAATAGGACAACTTGCAAAACAAGTAGCTAAGCATGGAGGAGGATCTTTTTCAGCCAACACTCAAGTCAACCCCAAGGAGCAATGTAACGCCATTATCACAAGAAGGGGAACTGTGGTTGGTAGGAAAGAAGATGATGAAAAAGAAAGAGAAGAGGATGAACCTAATGAGAAAATTGAGAGAAAAGTGATAAGTGAGGATAAAAAGACAAGGAGTGACAAAGGCAAGGCAACCTTAACCCCACCACCAGTCCAACATATGCCATATCCACATGCTCCATCCAAGAATTCAAAGGAAAGGGAGTACAAGCGTTTTCTTGATATCTTTAAGCAGTTACAGATAAATATCCCTTTTTCTGAGGCGTTGGAGCAAATGCCAACATACGCCAAGTTCATGAAGGATCTCCTTACCAAGAAAAGAAGATACACCAACGAGGAGACCATAGAGCTCGATGCAGGATGCAGTGCTATCATCCAAAAGACTCTCCCAGAAAAATCCCGAGATCCAGGTAGCTTTACAATCCCTGTTACTATAGGTAATTTATCTGTGGGAAAATCTCTTCTTGACTTAGGTGCAAGCATCGATCTCATACCATTATCCATGGTTAAGAAGATAGAAGGGGTTATAATTAAACCTACCAGGATGACGCTGCAGCTAGCTGATAGATCAATTAAGCATCCCTATGGCGTTATGGAAGATGTGTTGGTGAAAGTCGACAAATTCTTCTTCCCAGTCGACTTTGTAGTAATGGACATGGAGGAGGACAGTGAAATTCCATTAATTCTTGGTAGACCTTTTATGAAGACTGCCAAGGTGCTGATTGATGTTGATGAAGGAAGGAAAGCTCACTGTCAGAGTACAAAATGATGAAATTCAATTCCATGTTTTTGAAGGCATCAAACAAACTGGTGAGGGAAAAGAATGTTTTATGGTAGATGTTTTGAATAAGAAAGACGCAGCAGTTGATGGCTCGTCCACATTTTCCAATCATATAGAGCCAAAGCCATAAAAAAGGCGTCCAGCTAATACGACGTTAAAGAAGCGCTCCTGGGAGGCAACCTAGTGTTTTTAAATTTTGCCTTTATTTATTGTCTTTATATCTTATCTTTTTGAAAATATCATCTGTTTTGTTAGAACTTGGTTATAGGTCCATTTTGTTAAGAAGAAGGCAAAAGCGAGGAAAAGAACGTGGCAGATCCTGTTGATTAGATGAATGGAGGGCATCAAGCCTCTCAGCCACGATCTTCAAAAACAGTGATATCGTTTTAAGATTTCTTTACTGCTTTGTAGTTTTATTTTCAGTACTTTGTTTATTTAGTTACTATGTTTGCTTCTTTTTGCTTGCACATAGAAGTTTCTCTTTTCTAGATTACACATGTTAAAAAACTTTTTTTTTTAAGTTTGTGTGAAATCTTTTTGGGACTTAACTGATATATGGTGTTTTGAAAAGAATCAACTGACAATGTTTTGAAACTTCTTTTAAAAGATCAGAACCACAAAAATAAAGTTTTTGTAGGAAACCTTGAGAAATGAAAAACAAGAATAAATGGTCTTTTCAGAAAAATCAAAGTTAAGGTAAAAAGTCTTTTTGCATGGAAATTGATAAATGACTTCAGTAGGAAACAAATGATTTGGTTGAAAAACAGGAAAACAGACCTTGAGCCCAAGTGAGTGTGTGCATCTAAACAGACATATACACAGAGAGATCTCACTGATATAATCTATAGTAATTTTTGCATGAATTTCTAGTTGTTATAAGCATATGATTCATGGATATGATTTAGGCCATCTTTCTTTTTGAACATGTTATTAGCCACTAGCCAAAAAGCTATCCCAACATACTTAATTGATTTATCCTTTGAACACCCCTTTGAGCCTAAACAGTGATATTTTATTCAAACCCTAGCCTAGGATAGGAATTCCATGCCCTACCTAAGGTTAGGAGAGCAAAAAGGGAGTAAGTCACTATGGAGAATTTTTTTGTGGATAGTTATGTTATGTTATGGAAAAAGAATTTGAGCAAGTGGTTATATGTTATTTATGTGAAAAAGAAAGAAAGAAATAAAAGAAAAATAAAAAGAAAAATAAAAAGAAAAAGAAAAAGTTGGGTGAAAAAGAAAAAGAAAAATGAGAAAGATGTCTTGGAAAAAGAAAAGGAATAGGAAATAAAAGGTTTAAATGTCTATGTTTCTAGCTTGCTCTCCTAGTCCTAATGGTCTTTTGAATATCTAGAAAAACCAAGATTTCTTTCTAGCCCAGCCCAGCCATAAAAGACCTAATGATCCATGATGAATATGTGTTATGATTTGATGGGAAATGAACTACAAATTTTATCTAAGATATATCAGTGATGGATGTGAGAGTAAACACTTACCTTTGGGAGAATTAAAACACTTTTTGAGAGGTTTTTCTCTGATTTGATATCAGTCACATGTTTCCTCTGGGTTCTTTTTGAAATGAAGTGTAAATTTGACTCTAACCTCATTTTGATTTCATGAAAATCCATCAAATTGTTTTCTCAAAATATCAAAGGTTGACTGCTTTTTGAAAATCTGTTCTGATCAAACTCAAGTTGATTCTTGTCAAAGCATGATATCTTTACCTTTGCTTGAGGACAAGCAAGATTCTAGGTTGGGGGGAGTTGATAAGTGCCACATGTCAGCTACTTTTCATGTTTAAAAGCTGGCACTTATCTTTTGATTTATTTATTTATCTTAGAAATTTCCCTAAACCTAGTTAATTAGCACCTTATACTTATGTTTAAAGTATTTCAAAATATTAATCAAATCATGTTGTGTATTTGATAGATTTCGTGGATTTTTGAGGCTTCTGGAAGATCAAAGCAAGTAAGGAAGGTGTACATATCAAGCAGGGGAAGTTCCGCAAGCAAATCAGGCCCATCAGGAAGCAAAAGCCCAATGGTTTCTTCAAGGCTAAGTTTAAGCTCGCCCAGGCCACCATTTCATGTGTATTTTGGTCGCCTGGGCGACCCACACTTCCCCAGAAACCGCCTTAGCTCGCCCAAGCCACTGAAAATAGGGTAATTTGGGCACCTGGGCGCCCCAAGCTAGCAGGAGAGCATTTCCTATAAATAGTGGATGGATTCTTGAAGGCCATCATCAATTCTTCACTCCTTTCTATCCCAAGGGCACCAGCTGCTCTTGTTTTCTTAGTTTTAGTGAGTGTAGAACTTAGGGAAGTGAGGTGAGTGACTTTTGTAAGGAGATTCTGCCGAAGCAAGGGTCGATGATGTGCTTAATCGGACAGTCTCTCGAGGAGGTTCTGCTCATGTTCGCTTAAGCTTCTCTAAGGATTGGGTGTACTCTTCTTATCCCTATGCTATTTTAAATTATTTATGCATCATTCTACTTCTTGTTGGTAATTTCATTCTACGCTTAGTGCTGGATTCTACTTGATCACTAGGGTCACGAACTTAAATTTCTAAGTGAGACTGGAAAGTAATCTTAGGGTTTGAACTGAATTAAATTACTCGTTACGTTACGTTGCTAGGAATAGAGAATAATGTTTCGATCGCATTAAACACGTGAATATGATCTTAATGCTTGGGTATTTAATTAAGTATGCGAGGAATCAATATTTAGTAAAATATCCATAGGGCTTAATTGCGAGGAGTCGAGTTAAGTTTACCTAAACGTGTGCGTCAACAAGAATAGAAAAATGCATAGGTAAAATCAATTAAGGGGATAAGTAAGACGAAATCCAATCCTACATTCACTTGATTTGTGTCCGTTTATTTATTTCATTTCCCGTAATCGTTTACTTGTTTTCCGTTATCTTTATTTTACATTTTCCGCAAACAACAACAATTGAATCTTCGCTCTTTCTTATCTGTACATAAATACTAAACAGTTAAATTAAATCAACCGACGTAAACTCAAATCCCTGTGGAGACGATCTTTTATAAATTTGAAACTTACAACGATAAAACGGTACGCTTGCCGTGGTAGAAAATCCCTAACAATCTCATGCTATCAGCGCCAGCTACAGTCAAATATTATTATTTTATTATTATTTTTTTTTTTTTTTTTTTTTTGCAAAATGGGTTATTATAGAAGGTGTCTATTCTTCCGTTCCGCAACCCCATTCTGTTGAGGGGTGTCCACACAAGAACTTTGGTGAACAATTCCAACCTTTTGAAGATAGGAATTTAGAGTAAGGTTATAATATTCACAACCATTATCCATTTTGAGTACCTGAATCCTGCTTTGAAATTGTGTTTGCACCATATTGTGAAATATTTCAAATATCTTGCCCACTTCTGATTTTTTCTTCATTAGAAACACCCAAGTGACACGTGTGTGATCATCAATGAAGGTGACAAACCATCTTGAGCCAGTAATGTTATGAACTCGTGATGGTCCCCATACATCACTATGAATTAGTGAGAAAGGCTTGGATGGTTGATAGGGTTGGGATGGGTAACGGCTGCGTGTATGTTTAGACAATTGACAGATTTCACACTGAATATGTTTATTGTTTTTATTGACTAATGAGGGAAACATCTTTTCCAAGTACATGAAATTTGGGTGGCCTAATCTATAGTGCCACAACATGACAAAATTATTATTGCTTGGAACTGCTTCTGCTACATAAGAATGGTTCTTCAGTTCTTCTTCTGGTTTTTCAACTTGAAGGATGTAGAGTCCAGCACACTCTTTAGCATTGCCAATCGTCTTCCTTGACTCCAAAATCTGAAATTCACACAGGTTTGGAAAGAATTTAGTAACACATTTCAAATCTCTTGTAATCTTGCTAATGGACAGCAAGTTACAATCAAGTTTGGGCACATACATAACTGATTCAAGTGTAACATTTTGTGAAATAATGATGGATCCTTTACCCATGACCTTACAATGAGTCCCATCAGCTATCCGGACAGTATAGTTATAGGGACATGAAGAATAACTACTGAACAAAGTAAAATCTCCAGTCATGTGATCTGAAGCTCCTGAGTCAATGATCCATGACTTTGTTCTTTCTTTACTAGTGTTTAGGGCATAATTACCTTTTTGAGCCACTACAGCAGTACCACCTTTTTCTGCAGTTACCATTGACTGTTGAAGCAGTTTTTGAAGAGCCTCCATTTGTTCTTTGCTGAATGGAGATGAATTAGAATTTACCTCATCTTGTTGATGGTTAAAGACTGTGTTGCTTCTGCCATCCTTGCTTTTGAACTGCCTAGCTTCTGAAGGTTTTCCATGAATGATCCAACATGTTTCCTTGGTGTGGCCTGGCCTCTTGCAATGATTACACCAGGGGTAGGTTTTCTTTTGTGGTGCTTGATGCTGGTTTCCTCTTGCTGCCATTGCCGAGCTCTCAATGGATGTTCCCAGCATGAGTTTCCTCCTGCTTTCCTCCCTTCTCACTTCTAAGAAGACTTCTCGAATTTTGGGAAGTGGTTTGGTTCCAAGGATCCTTCCACGAACTTCATCAAGATTCTTATTTAGTCCCAATAGAAATTTGTAAATCCTATCTTTTTCCACCAGCTACTTATACTTCTTCTTGTCTTCTGTACAGCACCATGAAACTTCTTCATATATGTCCAGCTGCTGCCAATGTCTGTAGAGTATGTTAAAATACTCAGTAATAGAGGACTCTCCCTGTCAAAGATCATGGAGTATGTTTTTTATCTCAAAAACAGCAGATGTGTTGTCCACATTTGAGTACATTTCCTTCACAACATCCCATATATCTTTTGCAGTGTCATAGAACATGAAATTTTCACCAATTTCATTTGTCATGGTGTTGAATAGCCATGACATTACTTGACTGTTCTCAAGTTGCCATTTTTGAACATTTGCATCCCCTTTCTTAGGACACTCTGAATCTCCTGTGATGTAGCCTTCCCTTCCTTTTCCTTGAAGAAAGATCTTGACTGATCTTACCCATTGGGTATAGTTCTGACCATTCAGTTTATGGCCAATGATGAGGTGAGTAAGCCCATCGTGTGAATTGGTCGAAAATGATCTAGTCTCCACCATGAGCGATTCATCAGAATTTAGGTTTTCCATGGCTTGGTAGCACTAGGTTTAGGGATGGTTCAGATCGAGCTCTGATACCATGTGGAAATTAGGTTTTATTTTCCCTTGAATCTGTGAATGGTATATGGGAGATATATATAGAATGTAGAGGACAGAAATAAGTGGAACGATCTAGCCTAGAAATCAGGGGAATTAATCTCCCTATTAAATGCTAATTCTAAATATGGTAAAGACAGAAATGACAGCTAATAATAATTATGTAAATAAATCCTAATGAGCTGTACAAACAGAATTTGTTGATCTTCAACAATTAGGACTAATATTCCTATAATGGAGTATATGGAGAACTGACAGAGACTCATGCCAAATAAACAAAGAAATTTATTTGTTATGGTAACATAATAGCATATGCTATAAATAGGAAAATATTATAGTTTATTTAATTTAAATGTGAACAAGGATATTAGGGACAATTATATTTCATTGACTTCGAAAGTTTTAGACTTTTTTTAATTTAACGTTGACTCCGAAAGATCAAAATTAAGAGTTTTGTGAAGTCCCAAAGTTTTAGACTTTATCTTTTAAAGTCTTTAAAATCAATAACAGTGTTCAAAATTTACTACTAGTGACACTAGAATAGAGGTTACATATATAAACCAAGAAAAAACTTTATGTGAAAATCACTAGTATTGTTAATTGTTTATCATTAATAAACAATTTACTGTAATAAAAATGACTTCATGGCCTAATGGATAAGGCGCTGGTTTACGTAACCAGGTTCTGGGTTCTATTCAAGTATACTAATGCTAGTTATTTTCCTTTTCAATTTTTCTTTAGTTGTTGCGCAATTCCAGTATTCCTTAGTTAACGTGAGAAAACACACTTGGAAATTTGTAACGAGACCCTTTCTATTTCTTGGGCAGTTCCTGTTTGAGGAAAACGTTAAATTCATAGTTAGAATAGTAAACAAATGCGTCTAGTTAAAGCTGTAATAAATTACTTTCACATAAGCAGCATCAGTGATTGAACACAACTAAAGAGTCTACACTATAAAAGAAACAACATTCTCCTATGCTGCATTCTATCACTAACAAGAATATAAAATAGTTATAAAAGAACATTGTAATGTTCAGTTACACTCTTCGGGAGTATCACAAAGATGCTTAAGGGTGTTGAAGAAATTTCCCAAGCTTGCTATGAGCTTGTCCCCTTGGCATCTTGTAAAGTCAGAATGGGAGTCCTCTAAATTTTGTGAGGCACCTCCCTTATAGTCTGCTGCTGATTCACTAGCAATTGCTTCGATTTCTACAGCCAACACTTGCAATTTCAGAGTCAATGTTTCCTCATTTTCTTCTCTGTTAATTGTTATATTTTCTGCGCCAATTGACTTTGGCCTTTCGATATGGTGGTTTTCATTCAGCTCTACTTTGCCAGGGCTCTTTGGTGGCATCACCAAGTGCTTTGGAGGCCTTTCTGCAGTACCTTTCAACTTAGGTCTTGACTCTAGGAAGTCTTTCAAATACTCGTCCTCTGAATTATCATCCTCGAGACCTTCTTCATAGCTGTCCTCAGGCCTTTGTTCATGAAATTTCTTAGGCTTTTGAACTTGGCGTCTCTTACTTCGTTGCCGTTTTCTTTTGGACCCTATTCATTGAATTTATGAAAATGTATCAGTTGTGAAGTTCTAAAGAGTAAATAGACAATGAAATACAAGTTAAATGATAATGCTCCAAACGGGATTAAACAAACTTAGTTCCATATTTAATTCATTCCCTAAATAATTAAAAAAAGTGAGGAAAAGAAAAAAGAAAAAATAACAAAATGGAATTATATCATGATCAAAACATTTCCCCATATGCTATAGTCTAATTTTCACAATTCAATAACAGATTAAGAAAATTTAGTACCAAGTGTGATCAATTATACATTTAAACTGCCTTAGAAAATCATTGAATCATTTAAGAGCCACATTACTTTTAAGTGTCCATGTGTATCATGTTTCTTCCACAATTTCAACATGTTTATCAATGTTTTAACTTTGTAATTATAATTATTTATAATTTATGCTCAAGTAAAATTTGTAGGCTCCAGCCATAGTGTTTTCCTCAATTTGCTCTCACCTTGTGTTGTACAGAAGGAAGAAGAATCAAACTCATTTTCAAATATCCAATTTTACAGATCTAGATTCTTGTGTCATATAAAATGAGTATAACTGTAAATCTACTTTTATTTATTTGAAACCAAAAGTAAGTTTTGCAATTATATTAGTATAAGTATACATAAGACTGTTCATTTATTTCTTGTAGAACTAGAAAATATATAAAAAAAATATCACTATTGCGTCGTAATAAATAATAAATAATCCTTTCATTTTTCAGGGCAAGTATCCTAGATGATCTCTTAGGAGTGGTTTCTATGTCTTATAATATTACATGAGGCAGAGTTTCCTTGTTTAAGATGCAAAATTTGATTATTCAGATTTAAGGGTTAATGCAGAGTATACTGTAACACATCATTAACACCAAAAACTAATATTATACTTTATTCAAAGGCAAAGTTTGTTCTCTTTTTTTCCTCATCATCTACCTAAATACCTGTAATATCAACAATTTGCTTAGAGTGACATGAATACCTATCTAACTCTGAATAATACACTGTTTTATTGATAATAGAAGAAAAAACAAGAAAGGATAAGGCCGTAGCCCCCAAATCTTGGAAACCTCTGGAGACTCACTAACAACAATATTCTCAACATGGTTCCCAAATTTCCCCCACTACACCCATATAACACTCCCTCTAAAAGACTCAACCTTCTCTCTCTATTACCAACTCTGCCCCTCCCACTAATTCTTGCCTATAGCTGGTATAGTCTTGGGAATTTGGGACTACAGGAATAAATTAACAGAGGCTTACGAGTTAGGAGTGTCATTCATATCAGATTCCATAATGAATATTGTTATTCATTCAGTCCACATTATCTATATATCGAGGGTTTTGAATAGGAAAGGAAAAATGAGTTTAACTCATCAGGTCAGCCAAACATGTCCTTTTAGAGGGTTGCGTCACATATAGCAATCCACAAATTAGCCTAACTGCCCCCACAAACCTAAGAGTTGTAGCAGGCCAGGTTTGCTCACTGGTCCGTTTTTCCCCATTGATGTGGGAAGGAGGGTGTTAGGTGAAAGTAAAGGAAACAAAGTTCCTACAAAGGAAACATGGTGGTGGAATGGAGAGGTGCAAGAGGCTATTAAACAGAAGAAGGAATGCTTTAGATCTTTGCATAAATGTCCTAACGAGGAGAATTTGCAAAAGTTTAGAGTAGCGAGAAAAGATACAAAGAAAGCAGTGCGAGAAGCTAGAGGAAAAGTCTTTGATGATTTATATAAAAATCTTGGGAGCAAAGATGGGAAAAAAGGTATTTATAAACTTGCAAAAATGAGGGATAAGAAGAGTAAAGATCTCACCCAAGTTAGATGTATCAAGGATGAAAATCAAAAACTTTTGGTAAGGGATAAAGATGTAAGTGAAAGATGGTTACACTACTTTAACAATCTTTTTAATGGGAATGGTGACAAGAGTGAGGTGGAATTGGAGAACGTTTCTGATGATCTGAATAGAAGATTTGTGCGCAGAATTAATACATATGAGGTTAAAGAGGCTTTAAAGAGAATGAAGAATAATAAAGCGTTGGGACCTGATGACGTCCCTATTGAAGTGTGGAGGGGCTTGGGAGATGTGGCAATAAAATGGTTAACCAATCTTTTTAATAAGATTCTTCAAACAAACAAGATGTATGATGCTTGGAGGAAAAGTATGTTTGTACCTATTTACAAAAACAAGGGAGATATTCAAAATTGTTCAAACTACAGAGGCATCAAACTTATAAGCCATACTATGAAGTTGTAGAAGAGAGTTATCGAACATCGTCTAAGGAGGGAGACCAAGGTTTCAGTAAATCAATTTGGATTTATGCCAGGAAGATGTACCATGGAAGCTATTTTCTTGATGAGACAATTAATGGAAAGGTATAGAGAAAGGAAAAAAGACTTACATATGGTGTTCATAGATCTCGAGAAAGCATATGATAGAGTCCCACGGGAAATCTTATGGTGGACTCTTGAGAAGAAAAAGGTAGCATTAAAATATATTAATGCAATCAAAGATATGTATGATGGGGCTACCACATGTGTGAAAGCTTGTAATGGAACATCAAGGTATTTCCCTATCACGGTAGGTGTCCACCAAGGTTCAGCCCTTAGTCCTTATCTCTTTGCCTTAGTGATGGATGAACTAACGAAAGATATTCAAGAAGAAGTGCCGTGGTGTATGCTCTTTGCAGATGATGTTGTACTTATTGATGAGACCAAAGATGGCGTTAATAGAAAATTGGAATTGTGGAGAAGCAC
>PYAF01004447.1:65235-76256 GCA_007407185.1 Glycine tomentella
CATCAAGGTATTTCCCTATCACGGTAGGTGTCCACCAAGGTTCAGCCCTTAGTCCTTATCTCTTTGCCTTAGTGATGGATGAACTAACGAAAGATATTCAAGAAGAAGTGCCGTGGTGTATGCTCTTTGCAGATGATGTTGTACTTATTGATGAGACCAAAGATGGCGTTAATAGAAAATTGGAATTGTGGAGAAGCACTTTGGAGTCTAAAGGATTCAAGGTAAGCAGGAGCAAGACGGAGTATATGAAGTGTGAGTTTTCGAGGATTAAAGACGGTGATCAAGACACAGTGCATCTACTTGGGCAAGAGGTACCCAAGAAAAACGTTTTTAGATATTTGGGATCAATGTTGCAAAAAGGTGGGGAGATCGATGAGGATGTAAGTCATAGAATTAGAGCAGGGTGGATGAAATGGCGGAGTGCATCGGGATTTTTGTGTGACCGCAAGATTCCTCTTAAGCTAAAAGGAAAATTCTATAGAACAGCTGTTAGATCGGCAATGCTTTATGGAGCGGAATACTGACCAGCACATAGGCAACATAAGCATAAAATAGGGGTAGCAGAAATGAGGATGTTAAGGTGGATGTGCGGATATACGAAGATGGATAAGATAAGAAATGAGGATATTCGACGAAAGGTATCAGTGGTACCAGTATGTGAAAAGATGAGGGAGCATAGATTGAGATGGTTTGGGCATGTTATGAGACGACCATTAGATGCTCCTGTCAGAGCAAGAGTCTGTTACCAAGAGCTAGATACAAAGAGAGGTAGAAGTCGACCAAAACTTACCTGGGGAAAAGTAGTTAAACAAGACCTAATGGAGTGGGATATAGATTGGCGGACGGTATGTCTTAGGACGGAGTGAAGAAAAGCTATAAGTCTGGTGGAGGGTTAAACCCTTTAGTAGTCTATGTTCCAATTGTTTCCTTGTTTTAATTCTTTTCTTCTTCTTTTCTTTTCTCCGCTCACCATTCTTTTATTTTAACTTTATTTCTCTCTTTTGTTCTATTTTCGATTTATCATTGGGTTCATCTACCACCGACCCCAATTAATTTGGGTTAAAAGTGCTGTTGATGTTGATGTTGATGATGTTGGATCATGGACTAATGAATTTAGAACTTTGTGTTAATTATTAGGATCCGTCTAGTTTGAGAGAAAACATATTTTTTCATTTATTATTTTTACATATTTTTTACTAAAAGATCATATTGCTTTCACATTTCCTTCTCTTGATTCCAAATTTCAGTTGCATGACAACCTCTATTATCTAAGATGGTTGTGTCAATGAACTACGGATTCAACAGCCATCATCTGCAACCTCCATCGAAAACCTCCTAATTTGACAGCCACCATCAATCCAAGCCTAGCTCTATATGTGCTCAACAATGCAATCATCTACTATACTGTTGAGGCATATGAAGCATCTTTCATGCGGGCAAGGACCATGCATCACAGACTTCCTGCTCGCAGACTCAGTGACCCATGCAAGAGTTGGTGCAACCCGCCAGGACACCTTGAGACAATAAGTTTTTTTGGTAACACTTTTAGAAAAGAGATAGCAGGAAAAATTGGCCTTCTCAATCCATTTTTAGAAAAGGGCCAACCCACCTTGCCATGTTTTTCACAAAGCGGAGTGATTCAACCAGCTTTACCAACTCTGTGCATGTTCAAATCTAAAACTATAAAATTGTACAGCTTGTAGTTCGTCATATTAAATAACTAATTAAATTACATAATTTGTTCAGTACGTTTTGCTAAGCAATAGAAAAATCAGAATATAAGCAAGTTTATATTTAAGAATCCCCACAATTTCTTTTCATGAATTTTTATTCATTAATGAGAGCCCTAATTCAACCTAAGGCCCCTAAGCCTACTTCCACTTCCACCAATGAAACCTTAAACTCGTATATATCCCCCAATTAATGAAACAGGAAAACCAATAATAGGCTTCCATTATTTTGTTTACAATCACCATTCAGCAACACTGCAATCTGGCAAACATGTGTCCTTTGGAGCTCAAGAATACATTTAAGCTAGCCAAATACAAGTATGTATGCTTAATGGGAAGCCTCCTCAACCTCCCCCATTCTACTCTAACACAAACAACTCACCCTGATTTATGGCCGCAAAGACACAAACCAGTTCAACCAGGTGTTCCTACTAGGCACCAATAAGTTGTCGCTATCAGCCAAGATACAAATCACAAATTCCAGATTTTTCCACTACATGTTTAAATGCATTGAATAAAACTACTTATTCAATCAATCACCATGATAATGATTGTAAAAAACAAATGTTTACACCAATGTGTATCAAACCGAAAACAAGAACAAAACTGGCATATAGAACTGTACAATGAAGAAGCAAGAAGCAACCTTAGATACAACAAATCAAATCAAAAGAACAAATAATCTAAATTCTTAAACACAATGTAACTAGGGTCTGTTGGCTCCAGATAAACCAAGTTCGATTTTGCAATCAAAAAGGGGGAGAAATATGTTTACAGCTTCTATTCAATGTTGGAAAGTTGCATCTGAATTTATAAAAATATCATTTTAATCCTTAAAACTATTAAATTCTAGTAAAATTATAATGATAACTGATAAGACTAACAAGGATTAAAAATTGAGCTTAATTTTCATATTAAGTGGGTGAACAATAACAAAAATCAGCAACCTTACTACATGTAACGAAGTAAAAAAAAAAAAAAAAAAAAATCAGCAATTAAAAACCATCTTATATAAATATTTCAAAAGTCGGTAATCTTTTCCCACTTATCAATCTATAATTATAGGACAGTATCAAAATATTTTTAACTCTAATTGATTTTACCAGGTCCGGGTGGAAGGGAGGGATGACTCACTAAAGCTGACCAATCATGTCCCGACGGTGATGGAGATTAATCATCAGTAAAATTGGTATATACTCCGCACAACAATAACAAAGAAAATCTCTAATTAAATTCTAAAATTTAGAGTTTCAGAAATTAAATTAACCGGTAATTATATTTGTTTTTTTTTTGGGTGAGATTTGGTGTATCACTATTCCAAAAACTCCACGACACAAAGTTCACATATACACACATGACACACCACTAAAATCGACGAGCCAACCGAAAGACATCAAAACGGTGCGTACCGATTTCCACGGTTGCGTCGCGCGCCTCGTTCCCATCTTCATCATCGCTCTCAGGATCCACCATCCCCCGCTCCTCACGCGCCCTCACAACGCGCTCAACGGCCTCAAACAGCTCGCGGTCGAAGCCCGGCGGCAGCATCGCACGCCTCGCTCCCCTGGCGCTGTCGTAGGCCGCGAGCAGCACGCGCCACTTGCGGCGGCACTGCGGGAGGCTCCGCGGCACGTCGAGGGCGGCGCAGTTCTCGGCGATGATGTTCCACTGCTGGTACAAGGAGAGCGCGACGGAGCAGTCCGCCTCCACCGCCGCAACCTCGTTCACCAGAATCAGCGACTCCGTCACGCTCCAGTCCGGCTCCGCCTGCGAGCGCGTGCGACGGAACCCGCTCCTCGAAACGGCATTGGTGATGACGTCATCGTCGTGCTCCTTCATTCCTTCTTCGCCTTGGTTTGTTCCAATGTGGAAACCTCAAAGGAATCTGCACCAGAAGGAGGTGCGTTTGTGGCATTAGAGCACTGACCAAGTCCGAAACCCTCGCAACGATTCTCTCTCAAACGTCGACGTATTGTTAACCCGTGTTTGGCTATTACTTTTTTATGAGAAATGTTGTTGTATAATTAACATTTGTATTGTAGAAGTGAAAATAAGAAAAAAAATTAATACTAATTGACACAAGTAGTAAAGAATAATGATTTTTGTTCCTTAATTAAAAGCTATAGGGTTTGAATTCGATATTAATTACAGGATAAATCATATTTAAAGAATAATAGTTTTTTTATATACACTATCTCTTTGTTTATGACATATATTAATAATGATTTCTACTAATAAATATTTTATATCAATATTATGTAAAAAAATCATGTGATGTAATAAATAATGTAATAAAGTGATGAATTAATATGATTATTCTTATTATTATTAAATGAATTATTATATAATAATATATCTTTTTTTAAATATTTAGGCTTTTTTAATTGAGATTTCTTTTACATATTGTTTGAGTAATGTATAAATATGGTATATTTTTAATATTATATAAGTGAAAGCTCTCTTCTAGGCGCTTATTCCCACAGCAGACTTAATAGCTGCATATGATTATTTTAGTTTTTGAATATATAAGTCGTTGAATTTAATATTGAAAAGAATCAAAATTTTGATTTAAATGAGAGAATTAGTTTTGTGAATGAGAAAGAAACTTTCTTTTGAATCCATATATTTCTTTAAAAGAAAAAAAATAACCTTTAGTATGCATCACTTTATAAGGTGTTGTGTAATTTTTTTTTTATGAAATAAAGATATTAATTACAAATCTATCTACACAATTTTGTCATCAAATATGTTGAGGCAATACATTATTAGATAGAATGCTCCACATATATAGTTAATTTATGTTTGAGTCATTAGATTAACAGTATTTTCGATGATATTTATATAAGTAATCCAATTTATATCATTTTAATTTTAAATAATTTAATTAATTTTCTCTATAATGATATTCTTATTAATAAATTGTTTAACTCACAAATATTTCATTTTTTTCCTATATTTAATACAAAGTTAAGTAACTAATAAGTAATAGTTATTTATTTAAGTAATTTTTTCCAATTTTAAACAACTCAAATTACATGTGACACATTAAAATAATATTTTTTTATTAAGTAACACATTAAACAATATCATTGTAGATGCTCAAAATTAATTTCTAGAAATACAAGTATGAATTATTCTAAAGAATGTATATGACAATACCAAGGAATGAAATTAATCGGTTTATTCATAGTTTAATTTTAGATAAAATAACTATTGTGTCCCAGACTTTGTATATTGGAGACCATTTAATCCCTAAAAAAATAAAAGTTATAATATAGTTATTGAATGTGTAAAAAATGCAATAACTTCATCATTTTGTTAAGTTTGTGAAACTATTTTGTTATTAAACTATAATGTTCAAGTACCAATTTGTCATTTAGTTGTAATTTTCAAGGATCAACGTTAAGTTGTACACAAGAAATAATTGTTGCAATTTTTACACATTCAAAGACTAAATCAAAATTTATGCACTTTAGCCTTGGTGACTATTGGCTTACACATTCAGGGACCAAATTAGTAATTTATCCTTAATTTTATGGTATTTAAGAATGCTAAAGCTATTGGGATATCAAACATTATTTTTATCCTATGTCTGAGACTATGAGTGTCCCTTAATTCACAGGGATAAAGACTAATCTTGTTCGCAATGTGTGGCTGCAGCTGGTCTGCGAAAATCAAATATGAGTTCTCTCACTAAATAAATCATTTTCTCACATATGAACACAATGGAATCTTATACCACTGGGTCAATCCTATGAGTTATTGGAAGAAAATGTTTGATTTGTCTTTTGTCAATTTAATTGGTGATTTAATTTAGGACATTATTTATTTGTTTTAAGGATATTTTAGAAGTTATTTTCTGGCTTTACTTTGATTAAAAGAAATATTGATACAAGTGACTATAATTTGCATGTATTTGTTTACCTTCTCAAGACAACAAATCCTAGCTTCTGTTTACCTTCTCAAGACAACAAATCCTAGCTTCTCGAGACATCATATCTCTATTGGTTATTTGAGATGAGTTCTCTAAATTTTGCGTTTAAAAGCATTTGTATTAGGTGACATGAGATACTAGGAACTATGTGGAATGTTAACAACTTTTTGAGTATTTTTATTTGGCTACAGTATCAAAGTGTGATGTTCTTCATATTACAAAATTTGCAAGGCATGAGATGTGTGAGAGGTACTACAAATTATGGTACAAAATATAGTAGAATTTTTATCGTATTAGAAAACACAGTGATGTTAACCAGATCTTAATTTGATCCAAATTAGATAAAATTCACTAATGATTGTGTCAGTACATTTAATTTTGATGTTTTACTTGGATATCAACCAAACAAAATGAGGAGTTAGAGCTTATTCCTCTTTGAAAATATAATGAATACTTATGCAAATAACTAATAGGGGGATGAATTGGTTTTACCTCAGAGTTTTTAAAATTTCCTTTCAAAATTTCTATAGCATAAGACTTTCAAGAATGATGAAAATAATAGGAATATTTCACAACAACCAAGAAGGGGGGTGAATTGGTTGAACCTTGGTATTTTAAAATCAAATTCAAATCAGAGTTTCAGGATCTTTATCACTTTTAAAACCAAAAAACCTTTTTACTCAATCAAATAGCTCAGTCCAAGAATCAATAGATCAAAACAAAACTTGTTGAACAATGAAAATGATTCAAAGAATTAAAGACAATGAATATGATGAGAATAGAGATATAGAAATAACACAAGCAATTTATACCGGTTCACTTCAAATCATGAAGCTACATCCAGTTTCTTCTAATTCACACTGAATTAGAGTTCCACTATTATAAAATATTCTTACAAGCTTTTACAAGAACCTCCCCTTTATCAACCCTAGATAAAGAACAGAAATCCAAAATCCTATTAGACTTCTAAGGAGAAAGATCCAGAGAACACTACTCTGATTTTTAAGCTAGAGAACCCTTCTCTAGTCCCAAGCTTTTAAGAACCCAATTACAATAGTCAATTACAACACAACTTGTAAACAAAATTACAATCAATGAGTTAAGAAAAGAAACAACCTGATGATCCAATGAATGACATGCACATGAATGAACAATTCAGGATGAAAGACAAAAACAATCTCAGAACATCTTCTTCCTTAACCTTTGAAAGAAACTTCTTGCTTTCAAGAATCACTCAAAAACCCATGAATGTTTTAGTGTAAGCAAGAACTCATAGAACCCAGAAAAATCACTTAGAACGTGTTTAGAAAACTTGTGTGTGCTCAGAATACGAATTGATCAAGTTACAAAACAAGCTGAGCCAAGGTTCTATTTATAACAAACTCTTTTAACTGTCAGTAATCAATTAAACGCGCCATATAATCGATTATTTAACTCATGTAATCGATTAAAGTGTTCAACACAATTTCTGGACATGAGCAACGAGCAAAATAATCGATTATTCCGTCTTCTAATCGATTAAGACAGGAATCTTCAAAATATCAAAATACATTATGTAATCTATTACGAATTCTGGTAATCGATTAAACCAGAAAGCTTTATAAAACAGAATGAACTATGTAATCGATTACGATATATGGTAATTGATTAATGCAGCAAATCTTGTAAACATATACACATAGTATAATCAATTACTAAATTTGGTAATCGATTAAGACAAGAAGATGGTTTTTTCATTTTAGCCTGTGTAATCGATTACTATTTACTTGGTAATCGATTCTTCCAACACTGCTTGAAATCATGTATAGCAATGTAATCGATCACTACCTATTGGTAATCAATTAAAGTGTTTATCAAAGCAGTTTATATGAAAACAAAGGTGAAATAATCAATTATTCCGATAGATAATCGATTACATTGTTCTTGAAAGGTTTTCCAGAATGAAATAAGAACAAAATAATCAATTATACCTTTAAGGTAATCGATTACAACAGTAAAAAAACCATTTTTCCAAAAACCTTTGATTCAAATTAAAATCTTAGTTAAATGTTAAAAGCTTTGTTTTTCATGAAAAACACTTAGTAAATCAATGAATGAATGAAGGAATGCATGGATCAATCAAATAGCTTTCCTTTTACATAAAATTCCAAGTCTTCAAGCATGTTTAAAGCTCAAAACTAATCTTGTATCAAAGACTTCCAATCTTCATGAAGCTCTCCCTGTATTCAACAAAGGATCGTATCTTTAAAAAACAATTATGAAAACAATTTTCTTCACCTTCTATTTCACAAATGTTTTCACTTTAATCAATCAAACCACTCATGTGTTGTTACCAATCTTGTGATATGAACAAAAACTTAATACTTCAAGAACAATATGAAGATAAACAGAAATATTCAAACACACAAGATTTATACTGGTTCACCTCTCAACCCCAGAGGCTACATCCAGTTTCCTTCTAATCAAACCTTGATTAGAGTTCCACTATAACAAATATAATATATTTACAAGCTTACAAAGATCTCTTTTACCCTCCCTAGATAAAATTCAAAATCTAAACCTATAGACTTTTCAAAAGATCTAGAACCAGAGATCCCCTCTCTGTTCTTCCCTCTAGAAACCTATCTAGAAAAACTTTAAAGATTACAATTTGTTATATGAACATTCAACAACAAATACAACACAAATATCAACAATAACCAAGCTTATAGTTCAAGAAAGATATCACCTCTTATTCCTCAGTGAATTCAATAAAATGAATGATCTAACCAGACTGAGAATGTATGCAAATGATCTTTCTTGATGGCTTCTTTAATCAAAAAGCTTGAACACAACTTCACATCATGTAGAAAATGACTTCAAATCATGAAAAACTCCATGACTCTTAGAATCTTTTGATTTTCTAATCTCTCTTTTGCTTTGTGTTTTATGAACTCTTGAAAGTGATTCTCTCAGTGCTTGTACGAAAACTTCACAAAGTATATCATTTTTAAACTCAGTGCAAGCTATTCTATTTATAAAAAAACAGACATAACTAACTGTAATCGATTATTTTGTCAATGTAATCGATTATTTTAACTGATGTAATTGATTAAAGTGTTCATCAGGATTATGGAAAAATGTCAAGAACAAAATAATCGATTAAGTCATCGTGTAATCGATTATTCCAGATGACCTGTGTTTCCTGATGCACATAGATAATCGATTAATTTCCCAAATAATCGATTATCACAGACAATGTGAAAAACTCATCAATGCATATTTAATTGATTACAATTATCTGGTAATCAATTAAACCAGATGAAAATGCATTTGTGAATTATGCAGTGACTCAGATAATCGATTATTCCGTGATGTAATTGGTTATCACAGAGCACGTCTGACTCTGTGCTAGACTCATTTAATCGATTACGAATCAATGATAATCGATTAAAATGTTCATAAGGCAATATGCAGACCTGTTCACATGCATTTAATCGATTATATCATATAAGTAATCGATTAAAACAGTGAGAAACAGTTTTTCTAAGAATCTAATTGCCTTTATGACTTAACATCTAAATGCTTATTACCATATGATTAAACATGATTTAATGTATGTATGAATGCATGAATCAATCAAGATTTAGTGAGGATTATGAGGCTTTAACCACTTGAACCAAGCTTAAGCAAAAATTTACAAATGCCATCAATTGAGTGGGCATGTAAAATATCAAAACTTGCATTCTTCATCTTCTTGATTCCATATGTTCATCTTCCTCATAGCTAACAATCTCTCCATTTTTTATTTGAGCATGCCAAATACTTAATTGATGGAACATGCCTTTCTAGGAAGAGATGTTTATCCTGAAAATTTCTCAACTCTTGCAAAGACCAAGTATTATATCCAAAACTTGATTTTTGCTTAAACAAATTCATCATTCATAACATTCAGACATTATTCAGACATTCAATTTATCATTATTAACTCATTCATTCATAGCTCCCCCTGAGTTAAACATTCGTTCCCTTTTATACATTTATCAATTATCTTATCTACTCCCCCTATTTGGCATAAAATTAAAAATAACAGAAGTAGACAAGCATAGAAAAGGAAATAGGTGAAATTCATTAATCATTCAAGGGAAATACAAAGCATACGAAAAAGAAACAAATAACAGAATTAAAATCAAACATAACAAAACACAAAATAACACAAACTAAGACAAGAACTAATCCATATCTCTAGATTCATCCCTAAAGATCTTAGATTCTATGTTCTTCATCCTAGTCTTCAATTCATCCTAGTTCTTCATCCCTTTGTTCATGATGGAGTGAGAACAATGCATCCATCTTTTGAATCATCAAAGATTCAAATTGAGAGTAGTGTGGTTCATATGGTGCAGGCTCATCTTAAGCTTCCTCAGCAGCTGTAACGCCCCAATCCACTAATCAGGGTCATTACCAAACACACATCACAATCAAACAAATAATCAATCAGAGTTTAAGCAGTTTGGAAGCATATACTAAAAGTGACATCATCAAATGTCATCTGTATAACACTGTACACTATAATATGGTGAACATACATAATCTCTGTACAAGGTACAAAACTGTACAAATAACTCCCCTCAGGGTACATCAAAACAAAACCAAAGGCTAAGTACAAAAATATCAGAGCCATAAGCTCATATCCTCTAGCCTAAGGTGTTCATCAGCAGCTAATCCTGCATAGGCTTCTTGCCTTGGGATCTATCTGCTACTCTCGAAAAATCACCTGCAAAACATAGCCCCACACAAGGGGTGAGATATAAAATCTCAGTAAACTCAGGGCCCTTGAAGGTATTTCCTTCCCCCTGGTTCACTGACAACACACACATATATATATATAACTATATCAACCATAATCATCATCAGTGAATTAATAAATCAATCATCAAACACATCAATGCACAATACACCTGACCGCAATCAGGCTATTCACAACCATCAGCCAAAACCCAGGCATATTCATGGCATAAAACCATTTATCACATCAATAACCATCATGCAGAGGCTACATCTAAGTACATAGGATCATCTCCTTATAGGGAGGCTACCTCTATATACTCGGCACATCTCCTGCATGAATCCCTAGCGGAGGCTTCCTCTGAATATATAGGTACATCTCTATCTCAAAAGGCTCATCTATATATTAGGTACATCTCCTTTTGGTGAGGCTACCTCTGTGAACATAGGCACATCTCTTCTCAAGAGGCTCCTCTATGTAGCACAGGGCCATCTCATCCTCTAACACAATACAATTTCCCGGGGAGGCTGCCTCTGTGTATATGGGATCATCTCCACGTAGGAGGCTACCTCCATATCACAGGCTCATC
>PYAF01004447.1:76356-87477 GCA_007407185.1 Glycine tomentella
GCACATCTCTTCTCAAGAGGCTCCTCTATGTAGCACAGGGCCATCTCATCCTCTAACACAATACAATTTCCCGGGGAGGCTGCCTCTGTGTATATGGGATCATCTCCACGTAGGAGGCTACCTCCATATCACAGGCTCATCTCTCACCAGGTCTTTCTCAATCTCAAGTCATCTATCCTACTACAATAGGATATCAATCCATCCCAACATGCATTCTCAAGTTTCATAATCAATCAAGCATGCTACAAATCAACAATAGCCATACCCATCAATTTCCCTTCAGCAGGGATCAAATACATATCAATTCCCTTTCATAGGGATCACATACACATCATCAATCAACCACTCATGGCCATACATGATAATTACCCATCTTTGGGTTCAGATCAAATATCAAGCATCAATTACCCTTTCATAGGGTTCAGAACACATCTATCAATCATTCACAGCATTATACACGTTCCTCTACTAGCCTAGACACATATCATAACCATAATCCCAGTGGATATATGGTGGAACGCAGCAGAGGATACACAAACAAGAACCAAGAGCTTACCTGCTCTAGACAGATCACCGGCTCTCCCGGTCTCGTGATCAACACCACCTGAGCTCTCACGCTCACGTCCTATAGAAAACAAGGACATAACATCAAATACGATTCTAAACCGTTCAAGCGAAAGGAAACTCTCATCCTTTCTACAAACATAACCCAAATCACTATACAAGTGATCATCTGATCCTCAACAGGATCTCTCTTAGCCTAATCCAGGCTACAGAGCCTCTACAAAGACTCTGATCAGGCTAATATAAAGCATGTCCCTGCTTTAGCCTTCTCAATATCCAACTTCTTATTATCAGCAGTTCAAGCTCATAAACCTCATCTATACACTCTCATGAGCGACTTTGTTAACTGCTCTAAGGTTCAGATTGGTCAAATAGTCAATCTTTTATCTCTGCTCAGACTGTCTCAGAGCCAAAATCAAACTTCATCAGTAATGATGATTCAAGGCTCTAAACTCCTCAGAACAGTCCACTGAGCATAAGACTCTACAGAGTCCGAGCCTAATAACGGCTCTAACACCTCCAAAAACACCCCTCAAGATAACCCCAAAACCCCGAAATCCAAAACACATAACCAACGGTTAGAGCTCGAGTTTCTTACCTCTGTGATGTTCAGAGGCACCAGGGAGTCGCTTTCCCCAAGGTATCTCGCTCAATCACGGCCTCTTTCGTCTTAAAACTCCGAGCTCTTAAGGTTTCTCTCAGAGAAATCAATCTCACTATTTCTCGCTCTTTCTCGAGAATCAATCGGGGTCTTTCTCTCCTCTCGGGGCTCTGATCACTTTCTCAGTTGGATCAGAGGTGTTTAGGTGAATGATGGAGAAGATATAAAGCTCTGTAGCTCATCAATGGCTTCCTCTCTCTCTTTTCCTCTTCCATTTTCGTCCCAAATGACCTTATATATAGGCCTGCCCGAAGTCCCGCGCGGCTCGCGCCAGGTCCCGCGCGGATCGCGCCAAAGGCTCGAAGAACCCACGCTATTGGCGCCGGAGCCACGCTATTAGCGTGAAATGGCCGCAAGGATTGGCCTGTTTTTAGCTTCCCGCGCGGATAGCGCCAACTCCCGCGCTGACCGCGCCACGAGCTCGGCCAACCCACGCTACTGGCGTGAAACCCACGCTGATAGCGTGAAAAGGCCGCATGAATTACACTGATTCAAGCATCTGGCGCGGGTCGCGCCGCACTTCACGCGGGTCGGGCCGAAGGCCAGAACAACCTATTTCATCTCTTTCTCAAGCCTTTTCCTCTTAATACTCTAAGCATAATTATTACTCCTAATCATGGCTTAATCTAGGCTTAAACACATGCTTAAAAATTCAAGGTATTACATTACAGCAGCTCCCAATTGATGTCCTTCATCACCTCCTTCTCCTTCTTCCTTAGCCAATGGCACAGGTTGGTCTGCCATTTGCCAACCATAAGGAGTCTTCACCATGCCAAGCTTTGTGAGGTGTTTCTCCTTGATTTGGCTGTTGTTAGAGTTGGTATGATCCATGACCTCATTTGACACATCCACTTAAAAGTAGTCAATGAATCTGGAAACCAAAATAGCATAGGGAAAAGGATAGTTTACCAATCTCTTTGATTTCTGCATAATTTCTTGGAGGATCAAAATCCAATTCAGTTTAATTCCCTTCTTTAAGCCATAGACAACTTGAAGATCATCATCTGTAGCTTGAGCGTGATTGGTAGACCTTGGTGTGAGGATGTAGGTGATTATGTAGTGCAATAGCCTGTTCTCATATGTCATAGGACCAGTGCTCAGCCTCAATCTCAGGTCCATGTGAGGGTCAATGAGCATGCTTCGATATGTCTCCATTTTGTTGTAACCTTCAGCTTCCTCTTCAAATCTTCTTTCTCCATCAAAAGAGATGCCAGCAACCTCGTTCCATATCTCAATGAATGAATGAATGTGCCTTTCATTTCTACAAATTTAGTTAGGCCTTGTTGCTCTAACAATTGTGGAAACTGAAAACCGTGTTGGGTAAACCAAGCAAGACTCAAAATTTTGGGTGGACAGAGGAGTTTTGTAGCATTGAACTGCAAATAGTTCATTTTATCAGCTTCATTGGAAAACCAATGATCAAGCCTATTTGTGACAGGGTTAGAAGGCTGGGCTTGTGCCTATCTTTTGGATGTTTTTGACCTTTTTAGAGGTAGACATGGTGAGGGTACGAGTTTGAGGATTAAAGATGAAAGTAACCTCTTAGAATAAGAGAGTTTCAGAGAGAAATATAGACTGAGAAAACGGAGTGTGAGGTGTGAGATACCAATTTCACAAATTCACTATTTATAGGCAAATTGATGGTTGTAGGCAATTGAAAATATGAAAAATATAGTTGTTGGGGCCTTAATTACTCACATAATGGCTTAGATTGCATCAAATCGTGCTTAATAGCAGTTGGGCAGTTTAAAAAACTGTCAGATTCTGCAGTAACCACTAAAATAATCGATTATTTCATTTATGTAATCGATTATTTCACTTGAAATATCACAATTCAGAAATGATGTAATCAATTAAAATCTTATGTAATCGATTATATCAGAGCAATATGGCTTGTTGAAGATGAAGTGTAATCGATTATAATTTGATTTAATCGATTAAGTTAGAGTGAGATGTAAATCTCAGACAAGCAGGATTAGAATAATCGATTATTTCGATTTAGTAATCGATTATTCCAGAGAAGTCCAGAATTCTGCAAAACACAGTGACTTCATGTAATCGATTAAATGGTCGATTTAATCGATTATTTCAGAGTGAACATGAATTTTCTGATACACGAATTGAGAATAATCGATTAATTCGATGAAGTAATCGATTATAACAGCTTTGACTTGTTTCTAAAAAGCATAGGATGAACAAATAATCGATTAAAGATTTATGGTAATCGATTATTTCAGCTTTTATACACTAAATGTAAATTTTATGCAGCAAACAATATGTAAATTTCAAATCAATTTGAGTTGCTATTATTCATGCAATGTCTAAATCATTCATAATCAAAGAAGGTAAACATAGGAATGCCATTCAACATGTACTAGCTTCATCCAAAATTCCAAACATATTTCTTAATGTAAAGAACTTATCCCTATCCAAAGGTTTAGTGAAGATATCAGCCAATTGATTCTTACTATCAACAAACTTAATTTTAATGTTACCTTTTTGTACATGGTCTCTGATGAAATGATGTCTTATTTCTATATGCTTTGTCCTTGAATGCATGATTGGATTCTTGGAGATATTTATAGCACTTGTATTGTTACATAGAAGTGGAATTTGTTGAAGTTCTACACCAAAGTCTTGGAGTTGTTGCTTCAACCATAAACTTTGAGCACAACAACTTCCAGCTAATATATACTCAGCTTCAGCTGTTCACAAGGCTACACAAGATTGCTTTTTGCCATGCCAAGAAATTAAAGAGCTTTCTAATAGATGACAAGTACCACTTGTGCTCTTTCTATCCAACTTGCATCCTGCAAAATCAGAATCAGAGTAACCAATTAAATTGATTGTTGTACCTTTTGGATACCAAAGTCCCACTTTTGGTGTAGACTTTAGATACTTGAAGATTCTTTTCACTGCTATTTGATGAGATTCTTTAGGATTAGCTTGATATCTAGCACATAAGCAAACACTTAACATAATGTCAGGTCTACTTGCTGTGAGATAAAGCAATGATCCTATCATTCCTCTATACTTTGACTCATCAACACTTTTTCCTCTTTCATCTAAATCTAGGTAGGTGGAAGTTCCCATAGAAGTTGTTGCATCTTTGCAACTTTCCATATCAAACTTCTTTAGCATTTCCATGCAATACTTTGATTGGCTTAGGAAGGTTCCATTCTTTATTTGTTTAACTTGAAGTCCAAGAAGGAATGTAAGCTCTCCCATCATAGACATTTCAAATTCATTCTGCATACTGGCTGTAAATTCTTTGCACAAGGAGTGATTAGTAGAACCAAAAATAATGTCATTAACATAGATTTGTACCATAAGCATATCTTTGTTTTTCCTTTTGATGAACAGAGTTTTATCCACTTCTCCTATTGTGAATGATTGATCAAGTAAGAACTTACTTAACCTATCATACCAACATCTTGGAGCTTGTTTCAATCCATATAATGCTTTTCTTAATCTGTACACATGGTTAGGATATTGATGATCTACAAAACCAGGAGGTTGGTCAACATATATTTCTTCATCAATATAGCCATTAAGAAATGCACTTTTCACATCCATTTGAAACAACTTAAAGTTCATCATACATGCATATGCAAGGAATAATCTTATGGCCTCTAGCCTAGCAACTGGAGCATAAGTTTCATCATAATCAATCCCTTCCTCTTGGTTGTAACCATTTGCAACCAATCTAGCTTTGTTTCTTATTATGATGCCACTTTCATCTAGCTTATTTCTAAAAACCCATTTTGTGCCAATAGGTGTGTGAGTGGTAGGTCTAGGTACTAGTTCCCAAACATTATTTCTTTTAAATTGATTTAATTCCTCATGCATAGAAATTAACCAATGTTCATCTAATAAGGCTTGTTCAATGTTATTAGGTTCAATTTGTGATATAAAAGTCATAGTGCAACAAAGATTTTTTAAGGAAGATCTAGTTGATACTCCCTTTGACACATCACCAATTATATTGTCCAATGATAAGTCTCTTGTGGTTCTCCAATCTTTGTATCTTGGTGTGGCTGCTTCTTGATTTGTATCTTCTAGTGCTTCTTCTTTTTCCAGCTTTCTACCTTCTATGTGCTGTTGTCTTTCTTCTATGTTTGCTGCATCATTATCACTCAAAACTTCTTCTTGAGAAAGGTTAGTTTCATCACATACAATATGTATATAATCTTCAACACACAAGGTTCTCTTGTTAAAGACCCTATAAGCTTTACTTTGCAAGGAGCATCCTAGAAAGATAGTCTCATCAGATTTTGAGTCAAACTTACCAAGATTATCTTTGCCATTGTTTAAAACAAAGCATTTACAACCAAATGCCTTAAAGTGAGAAATGTTTGGTTTCCTTATTTCTTAAGGAGTTTTCTTTAAAATAAGCCTTATGAGAATCCTACTAAGAGTATAACAAACTGTACTTACAGCATCTGTCCAAAAATGCTTAGGTAATTTTGTTTCATTTAGAAGAGTCCTTGCTCCTTCTTCAAGTGATCTGTTTTTCCTCTCCACAACACCATTTTGTTGAGGTGTTCTTGGAGTTGAAAAATTGTGATTAATTCCAAAATCTTCACAGAACTTTTGATATAATGTCTACAACCAATAGACATTAGGTTTCCCAAATCTTCCTTGCAATGAAACCCAATCTTCAAGCAAACTCCAAGAAATGGAGAATTCTGCACTTTCATAGAATTTGGGGCTTTTTAAGAGATTTCTAATTTGTAGAAATGGATTGTGGAAGAAGAATAGGAATGAATTGGAATGACACCATGGAATAGGAATTCCAATACGTCTTGCAAGAATCACCACAATAGCAGAGGAGCCATTGATAAGAAACAAGAAGGTTCTTGAATAAGAACAAGAGAGAAACCCTCTCAACAATTTCATAATTGTATTAATTGAATCAAAAGTCTTACAAACAATTTTGGTGTGGTTTATATAGCCCACGAAATTACAAGCTAAATGACCCTAAATGTAAGTAAAATGCAAATTGAAATGAAGTCCAAATGTAGCTTGTAGTGCAAGCCTTACTCAAAACGGCCTTGGACTTCTCAAAAATGTGTTTCTGCATATTTTCTGGTTTAATTGATTATTTCGACCATGTAATCGATTACTTAACGTAAATAATCGATTACTTGGTTTGGTAATCGATTATTTTGATCTTATCCTTCCTGGAAACTGATTTAGGACCAAAATAATCGATTAATTCGACATGTAATCGATTAAAACAGAGATACTTTCATTTTTCAGGCTGATTTAATCGATTACAGGATGCTTGTAATCAATTACAGGTATCAGAAAGATGCTTTTAATCTGTTAAAACAAACATCACTCCTTATGCGTTTCCACTACTTTTGTGAGCTTCTTTTTGGATTCTTCTTGCTTTTCCAAGAGATACAAGTTAGATTAGATATGATCTTCAAGTACTTGAGTCCTAGTTAGCTTGCATTGATCGTCCATCAACTTTTCAAAGTGTTCATTTTGGAATTCATCACCATGGTCACTTCTAATTGAAACAATATTACAACCCTTTTCATTTTGAATTACCTTGGCAAGTTTCTTAAAAGTTGAGTATAATAACCTAGGCTTTTTATAAAAAGGTGTAAAAGAAATAAGAATTTAAATTATAAATTCTGTCACAAAAGCCTCAGTGACGAATTTAGCGACAAAATTAGCGACGGAATTAGCGACAGAAGTTAGCGACGGAGTCTGGCGCCAAGAGCGCCACAGGTGCTGGAAGTTGGCGCCAAGAACGCCAGAGTGGCGCCAAGAGTGCCACAGGTGCTGCAAATTGGCGCCAAGAGCGCCAGAGTGGCGCCAAGAGCGCCACAGGTGCTGCAAGTTGGCGCCAAGAGTGCCAGAGTGGCGCCAAGAGCGCCACAGGTGCTGCAAGTTGGCGCCAGGAGCGCCAGAGTGGTGCCAGGAGCGCGGCAATGTCGGTCAGGCCGGGTATTTAAGGTCCAAAACGCGAAAAAGGAGAGGGAAAAAGTGTTGTCTTCTTCCTACTGCCTTCCACCTCCATTGTAGACCCTCCCAAGCTTTTAGGGACCTTATATACTAGCCTAAACACTTCTTGATGACCCTTGATCTTATTAGAAACCCTTTGAGAGCTTTAATCCTTCATTTCATGCTCTTGAAACCCCTTTTTGGGTGAGAAGTGAATTCTCAAGGGAGAAACCTCAGAGAACTTGAGATTGGCGAAGACCCATGACGTATAAAGGACGCTAGAGCTTGAGGAAGCTATCCTGAGGTCTTTTGAGTCATCCCTGAGGTAAGAGACTCAAGTTTCTCCGTTTAATTTTGATCCTGGGGGGTTTTATGAATAGTGACCCATATTAGCTGGGGCTAGAATTAGCCCAGGGTCCTGTAAAGAAACTTGTTTAGAGCGAGGTATAGATGAAGGATTAGCTTTCAGTTTTTTATTTTGATGACTTTGAATCTTGGCTCTGTATATGCCTGTGTGACTTGTGTAGAGTCACTTGTTGATAGTTCTCTAATAGGCTGAGCCTTGATTGTGTTGTGCTGAGCCAAGTGGCTAGTTGAACGAAACTTTGAGTGGAACTCAGTCCGTTCTAGTGATAATTGAGGTTAAGGCTGAGGAAACTATGTCACGTATGTTGTGTTTTGAGTCCAGATGACTTAGAGGCTTGACATTCAGCCTTGAAGGACCTTGAATGGTCTGTGAACAGCCTTGTGTGGGGCTGAGTGTGACTGAACCCTAGGATAGGGGAATTCTGTTATGTTATGTAGTGTGAATTGTATGCCTGAGGGCTTATTTTGATATGAGATTTGCATATGCCTTGATTAGGCTTTGATTCTGAGACTATTGGTGGCGGGAGCCACAGACCTGGGAAGGAACTGCAGAGTGATCCTATACCAGGTAAGTTTAGTGTCCCTGGGGATTATTTCCCATCTGGTTTGCACACCACACTCCGTGGGAGTGGTGGTTATTCCATACTGCATGCATTGGTAGTTTGCATCCTCATAATGATATGATTGTGCATCTATGCTTGTGATTCTGTGCTATGACTGTGGTTAGATCTGTTGGCCAACAGATTGATATGGACCTCCCTAGGAGATGGTTTCCTCCTAGTTTGGTTTGCTCATGGGTGATGATGATCACAGGGTGATGATGATCCCTTAAGACCAAGAGATAGGTGTGTCCCGTTGCGGTTGAAGCCTATTCTCGGAGGTACCATATACATGCATCCATGCTAAGGGTAGCACCCAATGGGATGACACGGGTGTGAGTTTCCGGTATCACAATGAGGATGGATGCTGATGATGACGCATCCTGGCGTTGATGATGATACGCCATTGCTTGACTTGTTTGGATGCTTGATATGTTGTTATGAGGACCTGATATGCTAGGCCGGTGGGCCATTTGTGTGTATGCCTGATGAACGTGTTATGGAAGTGGGCCAGGGTGGAGGAAAGTCCTCCAAGGACCCTGAGCTTACTGAGATGTGTATCTCACCCCATGTGGGGCTTATGATTTCAGGTGATTCTTCTGGGAGAGAAGAGCAGACGCAGGGCAGGAGGCCCTAGAGATGACATGCTGCTGAATGGGAATCAGCAAGGAGAGCTGCGAGCTCTTTTTGGCTTTGTTTCTGTTTTGTTCCTTGATAGGGATGGGGTGTACGTACCCTATGACGTGTATAGTTCTGTATACCCCTGTGAGGGCTGATGTATATTTGATGAACAGAACTATTGATGTATATTATATGATTCTCCTGAGCTTATATTGGATTTTTTCAGTTATCTGCCTATCTGAATAAGCAATCTGTCTATATATGTATTGTATGAGATAAACTGGATCAGCAGGGGTATGATATGATTTTGTATGTGTGTATGTTTGTGATATGTTGGGTTTCCATACATAATGAATCAGGAAAATCGATCCTGTGCTTCCGCTAAGTTTTAAATGAATGTTATAAGCGCTAACTGATATCATAATGATAACGCACCGGAGGCCTACGGGGTGTTACATTTAATGGTATCAGAGCGGTTTCTTGATTAGAACATTATGTATGGAATATATTTTGGTGCTTGTCTGTGGTTGTATGACATGAGCATTGCATGGGGGTTCATTAACTGTGGGCCTAATCAACTCACTGTGTGATGTACATGTGTAGTGCTATGGTGAGACCCAGAGGCACCAGTGGGGCTACCAGTGCCCAGACTGAACCAGTTGCGGCTGCCTTAGCCGCTATGCAGCAAGAGTTAGCTGCAAATAGACAGATTCAGGCGGATATGCAGCAAGAGATAGCTGCTGGTAGACAGGCTCAGGGAGAGATGCAGCGAGAGATGGCTACCACCCGAGAGGTGAACGAGGCCTTGATGAAGGCCAACCAGGACCTGTTAGAGGAGGTGAAGAACCTCAGGAGGGATGACAGAGTATCCTCCACACCTCCTGCACCTGAGGGCGAGGCTAGTCGCCAGCAGGCTGGTGGGAGCCACCAGCGAGGGACCAGATGTCCCAGGTAGAGGCAGAGAGTGACACTGCAGCTAGAGGGAAGATGCTGATCACCTTCCGGAAGCATGACCCTCCAGTGTTCTCAGGGGGCTATGATCCTGTTGCTGCAGCAAGGTGGCTGCAGGCCCTTGAGAAGATTTTTGAGGTTATGGAGTGCCTCGACCATCAGAGGTTGCTATATGCGACCTATATGCTTCAGGGGGACGCTCATGAGTGGTGGAAGACCACAGTACAGCTGATGAGAGGCCGGGGAGAGTTGATTACCTGGCAGCTGTTCGAGTCCTGCTTCCTTGATAGATACTTTCCTAGAGACGCCCGGGAGCAGAAGCAGGCCGAGTTTGATAGTCTCGTCCAGGGGAACAGGACGGTGGACGAGTACTTGGCCCAGTTTCATGAATTGGCCAAGTATGCACACTTCAGACAGCCTTTGCCTGAAGCAGACATTTTAGCAGCTAAGTTCCTGAGGGGACTTAGGGACAACATCCAGGTGTTGGTGGCCGGCAGTGGGTCACGTGATATGGATACCCTGGTGAGACAGAGCCTCCAGGTGGCAGGCAGCCTACTCCCTCAGTCAGACCAGAGGGGAGAAGACCTAGTGGTTCAGGCCCGCCCGACAAGGGTAAAGGCCAGGAGTTGAGAGTCTCTGCGCCACCAGACAGATTCAAGAGGAGATCTGGGCAGAGTAGTTTGGCTCGGAGGAGACCACCTCCGAAGTGTCCAGCCTGTGGACGTGAGCACTGGGGATTGTGTTCCTCAGGCCAGATGGTGTGTTTCAGATGTGGCAAGCCAGGCCACATATCTAGAGAGTGCCCTCAGACAGAGACTCGGGCACAGGCAGTTCCAGCAGAGGTGATGGCACCTACAGCAGGCCGGGTGTTCACTGTAGATGCCAGAGAAGCGGCCAGAGCTCCAGATCTTATCAGAGGTACAGTCCTGATTGATGAATGTGATATTCGTGTGTTGTTAGATTCTGGAGCCACACAATCCTTTATTCAGGATATGGTGGTTGAGAGGCTGAGATTGCCTAAGACCAGTTTGACTCCTCCGATGGAGGTTATGACCGCATCTAGAGAGAGATGTCAGGTTATCACGTGCTGCAAGGACGTGCAGTTTTGCTTTGAGGGCAGAGCCTATGTGGCTGATTTGTTTTGTCTAGCGATGCCTACCCTTGAGATGATTCTGGGTATGGATTGGATGACCAGATATGGGGTGATGCTAGACTGTTGTCAGAAGAAGGTGGTTGTGCCTTCTGGTGAGGCAGGTTTGAGCTCTACAGCATTTCTTTCAGTCTTGCAAGCTCGCAAGGCGATCAGAGAGGGAGCTCAGGGCTATATCTTCTTGGGAATTACAGAAGATAAGCCAGGTGTCGACCTGTCTCAGATACCGGTGGTGAATGAGTTTGTAGATG
>PYAF01004447.1:88875-112150 GCA_007407185.1 Glycine tomentella
GACAGAAGGTGCACAGGGTCTTGAGTTGAGCAGGACCAAGGTGGATAATGAGCTGATCAGGAAGATCCGAGAAGCTCAGCAGCAGGATGAGGCAGTGAGGGCCATGATTGGTCAACAGGATGTTTCCTGGGAGGACCATGACTTGGTGATGTACCGAGATCGGATTGTGGTGCCTAAGGGCGAGCTGAGAGATGTCGTCCTGTCTGAGGCACATAGGGGCCAGTTCAGCATTCATACAGGAACCACCAAGATGTATCACGACTTGAAGAGGAGGTTCTAGTGGCCAGGGATGAAGAGAGACATAGCCGAGTATGTGGCTAAGTGTTTAGTGTGTCAGAAGGTGAAGATTGAGCATCAGAGACCGTCTGGTCTGCTTCAGCCTTTAGAGATCCCTGAGTGGAAATGGGACAGCATTTCCATGGATTTCGTGGTGGGATTACCGAGGACTCAGAGTGGATGTGATTCCATCTGGGTGATAGTGGACAGGCTGACCAAGTCTGCTCATTTCTTACCTGTGAGATCTGACTACACTACAGAGAAGTTGGCCCAGTTATATGTCAGGGAGATTGTGAGACTGCATGGAGTCCCTGACAGTATCATCAGTGATAGAGATCCGAAGTTCACCTCAAGATTCTGGAGTGCACTTCGGGATGCTTTTGGGACCCAGCTCAGACTCAGCACAGCTTACCATCCTTAGACAGATGGTCAGACGGAGAGGACCATTCAGACTCTAGAGGATATGCTAAGAGCTTGTGCCTTGGAGCAAGGTACTAGCTGGGGCAGATACCTGCCTCTGGTGGAGTTTTCTTATAATAACAGTTTTCATGCCAGCTTGGGCATGGCGCCATATGAAGCTTTGTATGGCAGGAGATGCAGGACTCCGGTATGTTGGACAGAGGTAGGAGAGAAACAGCTCCATGGACCTGAGATGGTTCAAGAGACTTCTGAAAAGATCAAGATGATCAAAGATAAGCTGATGAAGGCTCAGAGTCGACAGAAGAGCTATTATGATCAGAAGCATAAAACCTTGCAGTTTGAGGAGGGTGATCATGTGTTTTTGAGACTATCTCCAGTGACGGGAGTAGGACGAGCTTTGGGTGTGAGGAAGCTGAGTCCTAGGTTCATTGGTCCCTATCAGATCCTTGAGAGGATAGGACCAGTGGCATACAGGCTAGCTTTGCCTCCCCAGTTGTCAGGCTTACATGATGTATTCCACGTGTCTCAGTTGAGGAAGTATGTGGCAGATCCCTCACACGTGGTTGACCCTGACACAGTTCAAATCAGAGAGAATCTGACGAGTCCTACACGGCCCTTCAGGATTCTGGACAGGATGAAGAAGCAGATCCGCAGTAAGACTATTCCCATCATCAAGGTACAATGGGAAGGCAGGACGCCTGAGGAAGCAACTTGGAAGCGGGAGCAAGAGCTGCTACAGATGTATCCCGAGTTGGCTAACAGGTATGTTTCTGAATTTTGCGGACAAAATTCTTAAAAAGGTGGGGAGAATATAATAACCTAGGCTTTTATAAAAAGGTGTAAAAGAAATAAGAATTTAAATTATAAATTCTGTCGCAAAAGCCTTAGTGACGAATTTAGCGACAAAATTAGCGACGGAATTAGCGACAGAAGTTAGCGACGAAATTAGCGACAGAAGTTAGCGACGGAGTCTGGCGCCAAGAGCGCCACAGGTGCTGGAAGCTGGCGCCAAGAGCGCCACAAGTGCTGCAAGTTGGCGCCAAGAGCGCCAGAGTGGCGCCAAGAGCGCGGCAATGTCGGTCAGGCCGGGTATTTAAGGTCCAAAATGCGAAAAAGGAGAGGGAAAAAGTGTTGTCTTCTTCCTTCTGCCTTCCACCTCCATTGAAGACCCTCCCAAGCTTTTAGGGACCTTATATACTAGCCTAAACACTTCTTGATGACCCTTGATCCTATTAGAAACCCTTTGAGAGCTTTAATCCTTCATTTCATGCTCTTGAAACCCTTTTTTGGGTGAGAAGTGAATTCTCAAGGGAGAAACCTCAGAGAACTTGAGATTGGCGAAGACCCATGACGTATAAAGGACGCTAGAGCTTGAGGAAGCTGTCCTGAGGTCTTTTGAGTCATCCCTGAGGTAAGAGACTCAAGTTTCTCCGTTTAATTTTGATCCTGGGGGGTTTTATGAATAGTGACCCATATTAGCTGGGGCTAGAATTAGCCCAGGGTCCTGTAGAGAAACTTGTTTAGAGTGAGGTATAGATGAAGGATTAGCTTTCAGTTTTTGATTCTGATGACTTTGAATCTTGGCTCTGTATATGCCTGTGTGACTTGTGTAGAGTCACTTGTTGATAGTTCTCTGATAGGCTAGAGCCTTGATTGTGTTGTGCTGAGCCAAGTGGCTAGTTGAATGAGACTTTGAGTGGAACTCAGTCCGTTCTAGTGATAATTGAGGTTAAGGCTGAGGAAACTATGTCACGTATGTTGTGTTTTGAGTCCAGATGACTTAGAGGCTTGACATTCAGCCTTGAAGGACCTTGAATGGTCTGTGAGCAGCCTTGTGTGGGGCTGAGTGTGACTGAACCCTAGGATAGGGGAATTCTGTTATGTTATGTAGTGTGAATTGTATGCCTGAGGGCTTATTTTGATATGAGATTTGCATATGCCTTGATTAGGCTTTGATTCTGAGACTATTGGTGGCGGGAGCCACAGACTTGGGAAGGAACTGCAGAGTGATCCCTTACCAGGTAAGTTCAGTGTCCCTGGGGATTATTTCCCATCTGGTTTGCACACCACACTCCGTGGGAGTGGTGGTTATTCCATACTGCATGCATTGGTAGTTTGCATCCTCATAATGATATGATTGTGCATCTATGCTTGTGATTCTGTGCTATGACTGTGGTTAGATCTGTTGGCCAACGGATTGATATGGACCTCCCTAGGAGATGGTTTCCTCCTAGTTTGGTTTGCTCATGGGTGATGATGATCCCAAGGTGATGATGATCCCTTAAGACCAAGAGATAGGTGTGTCCCGTTGCGGTTGAAGCCTATTCTCAGAGGTACCATATACGTGCATCCATGCTAAGGGTAGCACCCAATGGGATGACACGGGTGTGAGTTTCCGGTATCACATTGAGGATGGATGCTAATGATGATGCATCCTGGCATTGATGATGATACGCCATTGCTTGACTTGTTTGGATGATTGATATGTTGTTATGAGGACCTGATATGCTAGGCCGGTGGGCCATTTGTGTGTATGCCTGATGAATGTGTTATGGAAGTGGGTCAGGGTGGAGGAAAGTCCTCCAAGGACCCTGAGCTTACTGAGATGTGTATCTCACCCAGTGTGGGGCTTATGATTTCAGGTGATTCTTCTGGGAGAGAAGAACAGACGCAGGGTAGGAGGCCCTAGAGATGACATGCTGCTGAATGGGAAGCAGCAAGGAGAGCCGCGAGCTCTTTTTGGCTTTGTTTCTATTTTGTTCCTTGATAGGGATGAGGTGTACGTACCCTATGACGTGTATAGTTCTGTATACCCCTGTGAGGGCTGATGTATATTTGATGAACAGAACTATTGATATATATTATATGATTCTCCTGAGCTTATATTGGATGTTTTTCAGTTATCTGCCTATCTGAATAAGCAATCTGTCTATATATGTATTGTATGAGATAAACTGGATCAGCAGGGGTATGATATGGTTTTGTATGTGTGTATGTTTGTGATATGTTGGGTTTCCATACATAATGAATCAGGAAAATCGATCCTGTGCTTCCGCTAAGTTTTAAATGAATGTTATAAGCGCTAACTGATATCACAATGATAACGCACCGGAGGCCTACGAGGTGTTACACTGAGAATGCTTGGCTTTTGGATCTTAAGAATAATGTCCAAGTGTATCTAGAGTAATCATCAATTATGACAAGTCCATAATAGTTTCCTCCTAAGCTCATGGTTCTTGAGGGACCAAATAAATCCATGTGAAGCAATTCAAGAGGTCTAGAAGTAGAAATCATATTCTTACTTTGAAAAAAGTTTTTAGTTTGCTTCCCTCTTTGACATGCTTCACAAATTTTGTCCTTTCAAACTTAAGCTTAGGTACACCAATTACTAAGTCTTTCATAATTAACTTGTTGAGATGATGCATGTTTATATGAGATGTTATTCTATGCCAAAGCCATGTTTCATTCACTTTACTCATCAAGCAATCAGTTTTATGTATGAATGCATGGTCAATAGACAAGACATAGATATTACCCTTTCTCTTACCAATGTGTGCCACTTTTCCATTTTTACCATCATGTATCAAGCAAGTCTCATTGTTGAAGGTGACTTTGAATCCTTTATCACACAATTGACTAATGCTAAGTAAATTATGTTTCAACCCTTCAACATAAAGCACATCCTTGATTTTTGTAGACAAGCTATCTCCAAAATTTCCTTGCCCAATTATTTTACCTTTATTATTGTCCCCATATGTAGCATATCCTCTTTCTTCAAGTACAACATCAGTTAACATGGATATGTCTCCTGTCATGTGTCTAGAGCATCCATTACTTAGGTACCAAATTGAAGATTTTGCTCTTAGACACACCTGCACAAATCAATTTAAAGAGAGAAATAGGGTCCCCAATTTAAGTTGGGTCCAAAGGGGTTAGTTGCTTTCTTTCTTTTCTCAACCCATATACATTTACCATTAGGAACATAAAATCTTCTAGCAAAGCACTCGTATGATTTGTGACCTTTATGCATACAATAATTGCAAGTAAAAGATTTTGATGTTCTAGCTTGAGTAAATCTATTGTAGTTATTTGATTGATTGTGTTGTACATGATATTTATGTTTTGGTGGTACAAACACAAGCTTATTTTGGATTCTAGTTCCATGTTTATATCCCAAACCATAAGTATCACCAGCAAATTTTTGCACACTTAGTAACTCATCTAAGTTGCATTTGCCTTTGTAATATTTTCTCAGCAAATCAACCAAATAACTATTTTCAGTTTGTAAGCACATTTTTTCTTTTCCTTTACTCAGCTTATAATCATCAAATTCTTTTTGCAATTCATCATATTCATCAACCTTAGAGTTAGCTAAGGAACATGTACATCCTTTCTCTTTGTAACTTGAGAGAAGCTTATCATGATCTTCTTTCAATTTACAAAGCTCCTCTTGCAATTCAGCAAGTTTGGATACATGTCATCTCAGATCACTCTTAAGCTTGTTGTTTGCTTTTGCTAGCCTTTGAGCTTCTAAATGCATCTCATGAAATGCATCAACAACACGTTCAAATTTAGAATTTACCTCTGATTCTGTACTTGATGATTCATCTTGTTCATTAATGGTAGATGTAAGGCATAGGTGAGCTTCAACTTCTTTTTCTGAAGAGGAATCAGAACTTGTTGATTCATTATCCTCCCAAACAATGTAAGCCTTTCTAGGCTTCCCTTCTTTTCTAAATCTCTTTTCAACTTGTGGCTTCTTTGATAATGAGGAACAATTTGATTTTATATGACCTTGCTTTCCACATTCAAAGCAAGTTATTAAGGATGAGTCGTTGTTCTTGTTGGTGTTGTCATTTCTTTTCTTTTGAAATGGTTGCTTTCTGCCCTTGTTCTTCCTTAGAAACTTGGAAAACTTTCTTACAATGAGATTCATATTCTCATCATCTTCATCGTCACTTGAACTCTCATCTTTTTCTATCTTTAGAGGTATAGCTTTTAATGCAACGCTCTTATGCTTTTTATCTGCATCTTCACAATTTGTTAGTTGAGATAATTCAAGCTCATATTCTAAAAGCTTACCAAACATAGCTGCCATAGACATTTGTGATAGATCCTTTGATTCTTTTATGGCTGTGACTTTAGGTTGCCAATCCCTTGTTAGACATTTGGGAATTTTCCTATTCCAAGCAAGTGATTCACAATGTGGGTGAATCTTGTTTGAAGCTGTGAGATGTTCTCATCATCTCTCATTTTGAACATTTCATATTCATGAATGAGAGTGTGATTCCTTGATCTTCTCACATCATCAGTTCCTTCATGTGTAACTTCAAGTAATTCCCAGGTTTCTTTGGCACTTTTGCACCTAACAGTCCTGAAAAATTCATCAGAAGATAAAGCAGAAGTTATCATATTTTTTGCTTTGAAATCATATTGAACCATTTTCTTTTCTATTTCTAAAATTTCATCCCATTCTTTTGGTATTGTTTTGTCATCAACAATCTTGGTTGGAATGTAAGGACCTTTCTCAACACAATTCCAAGCACTCGAGTCATTTGATTGGATAAAGATTTGCATTTTGTTCTTCCAAAAGTTGAAATGTTCCCCTTCAAATAAAGGTGGTCTGTTCAATGAGGCTCCCTCTTTGAAAGTTATTTGATTAGTATTCATTTTCAAGGATTTTGAAAAGATCTTGAGCAAATTACAAGAACCAGCTCTTGATGCCAATTGAAAATATAATGAACACTTATGCAAATAACCAAGAGGGAGGTGAATTGGTTATACCTTAGAGTTTTTAAAATTTCCTTTCAAAATTGCTACAGCGGAAGACTTTCAAGAAGGATCGTATCTTTAAAAAACAATTATGAAAACAATTTTCTTCACCTTCTATTTCACAAATGCTTTCACTTTAATCAATCAAACCACTCATGTGTTGTTACCAATCTTGTGATATGAACAAAAACATAATACTTCAAGAACAATATGAAGATAAACAGAAATATTCAAACACACAAGATTTATATTGGTTCACCTCTCAACCCCGAAGGCTACATCCAGTTTCCTTCTAATCAAACCTTGATTACAGTTCCACTATAACAAATATAATATCTTTATAAGCTTACAAAGATCTCTTTTACCCTCCCTAGGTAAAATTCAAAATCTAAACCTATAGACTTTTCAAAAGATCTAGAACCAGAGATCCCCTCTCTGTTCTTCCCTCTAAAAACCTATCTAGAAAAGCTTTAAAGATTACAATTTGTTATATGAACATTCAACAACAAATACAACACTAATATCAACAATAACCAAGCTTATAGTTCAAGAAAGATATCACCTCTTATTCCTCAGTGAATTCAATAAAATGAATGATCTAACCAGACTGAGAATGTATGCAAATGATCTTTCTTGATGGCTTCTTTAATCAAAAAGCTTGAACACAACTTCACATCATGTCGACAATGACTTCAAATCATGAAAAACTCCATGACTCTTAGAATCTTTTGATTTTCTAATCTTCCTTTTGCTTTGTGTTTTATGAACTCTTGAAAGTGATTCTCTCAGTGCTTGTACGAAAACTTCACAAAGTATATCATTTTTAAACTCAAGGCTAGCTATTCTATTTATAAAAAAACAGACATAACTAACTGTAATCGATTATTTCGTCAATGTAATCGATTATTTTAACTGATTTAATCGATTATTTTAACCAGATAATCGATTAAAGTGTTCATCAAGATTCTGGAAAAATGTCAAGAACAAAATAATCGATTAAGTCATCATGTAATCGATTATTCCAGATGACCTGTGTTTCCTGATACACATAGATAATCGATTAATTTCCCAAATAATCGATTATCACAGACAATGTGAAAAACTCATCAATGCATATTTAATCGATTACAATTATTTGGTAATCGATTAAACCAGGTGAAAATGCATTTGTGAATTATGCAGTGACTGAGATAATCGATTATTCCGTGATATAATCGATTATCACAGAGCACGTCTGATTCTGTGTTAGACTCATTTAATCGATTACGAATCAATGGCAATCGATTAAAATGTTCATAAGGCAATATGCATACCTGTTCACATGCATTTAATCGATAATATCATATAGGTAATCGATTAAAACAGTGAAAAATAGTTTTTCTAAGAATCTAATTGCCTTTATGACTTAACATCTAAATGCTTATTACCATATGATTAAACATGATTTAATGAATGTACGAATGCATGAATCAATCAAGATTTAGTGAGGATTATGAGGCTTTAACCACTTGAACCAAGCTTAAGCAAGAATTTACAAATGTCATCAATTGAGTGGGCATGTAAAATATCAAAACTTGCATTCTTCATCTTCTTGATTCCATATGTTCATCTTCCTCATAGCTAACACTCTTGAGATTCCTGGTTATGAGGGCTAAGTGGTTGAAAAGTCTCTTTGATAAATATTCCTTTGGGAATATAATTTGAGAAATAATGTAGTAAACAATTGCTTAAGAGATATAAGTTTATTGATAATGTGAAGTCAATAATAGATTTGGCCGATCTTTTGACTTAAACTCCTAAGAAAGAAATTATTGTTTGAAGCATCAAGGGGAATGAGTTTAAGTCACTTAAAAATAAACAAATGATGATAACCTAACCTTTATGATTGAATATACAATGAAAAAAGTTCATTGAAAAATAAGTCATTTGTTAGTTCTGTTAGTACTAAAATTGATTTTAATCAATTTTCATTTTTTAGTCCCTTCATATGATATGAGAAAGTGCTAAATGTTGCATTATTAAGGAGGTTAAACTTTATAGTTAAACTTTATGTAATTATGAGAAAACTTAACAACTTATAAAGTTTTCAATAATTTTCATATCTTATGGGTAGTGTATGATTTGCAACATACACTTGACGAAATCACATATATGAATGTCAAGTGAGACTACTTGTACGGGATCTAGCAAGGTCTCTTGAGCACTCATGAATATCAAGGGTACGCAAGGACTAATACCACAAAACAGCCAAAAAACATCAATGATTGTGGGGGAGGTAATGTGATTGGTAGATTGTTAACACATGTCAAATATTTTGGGTTCAATAGCTTGCTACACCTATTACATTATGTGTTAAGTGTTGTGAGTCTAGGTCTGGTTTAATAGTTTGCTACACCAAGTTCCATGCGTTGCATCCTATATGAGAACCCAAGACTTTTGCTTTTCTTTCCTTCTTGAATGTGTTAAAGGTCTTAACCTTTTAAAATATGTTAGGAATTGATGTATATTTTAGTTGAATATTTCAAAAGGTTAATTTCTTTTTTTAATCAGTTTCGTTCCTTTTTAATATGAATTAGTGTCATATTTTAATTTACTTTGTCACCTATTTTAATTGGTACAATTAGTTATTATTCCTGGTTATTTACCAAAAATATTTATATTGGAGAAGGTTTATAGAGTGAGAGTGAGGAGATCTTTTCCTCTTCCTCGTAAGTTCCTGGGTCAATCTCACTGAATACTTGTTAGTTATGTTGCTCCAAATTATTATAAGGAAGAACCTGTTATATTTCGGGAAACTTGCGCACTCTATGCGGATAAGTCCCTGAGGATCGTGTAACTTTACATGTTTCAGATTTATTTTGTTCGTGATCATACATGCTCGTGGGTTTGTAATTGTTCGTGGTTCGTGACCATCTGTGTAATGCCTTGAATTTTAAGCATGAAATTAAGCCTAGATTAAGCATATGATTAAGAGTTATAATCATGCATTAGAATCCCTAAAAGGAAGCTTGAGAAACAGATTCGAATATGTGGCGCGAACCGCGTGCGGTATGGCGCTATCCGCGCGGGAGGCTTAAATCAGGGCAATACTTGTGGCCTTCTGACGCTATTAGCGTGGACATGGCGCTACTCGCGTGGCTGGTTCGAACCTGTGGCGTGGTCAGCGCGGGGCATGGCGCGATCCGCGTGGAAGGCTTGAATCAGGCCAATACTGGCGGCCATCTCACGCTATTCGCGTGGATTTGGCGCTAATGGTGCAGGGTGTTCGAACCTTGGCGCGATTCGCGAGGGACTTTCGGGTCAGCTTTTATAAATAGCTCATTTGGACGGAAATGAGAGAGAAAAGAGAGGAAGAGAGAGAGAGAAGCCATTGATGGACTTTGGAGCTTTATATTTTCTCCATCTTTCATCTAAACACCTCTGACCCAACTGAGAAAGTGTTCAGAGCCTCGAGATAAGCTAGAGACCCAGCTTTATTCTCGACAAGAGGCGGTAAACGGCGAGATCGAGATTTCTAAGGGAGTCCTTGGAATCGAAGAACCAGAGGTGAAGGAGGCTTTGGTTGAGCGATCTACCTTAGGGAAAGTGATTCCCTGGTGTGTCTGGACTACACAGAGGTAAGAAACTCGAGCCTTAGCCGTTGGTTCTGTGTTTGGGTTTTTGGTTGGATTTTGAGTACCTTGAGAGGTGTTTTTGGAGGTGTTAGAGCCGTTATTAGGCTTGGACTCTGTAGAGTTTTGTGTTCAGAGGGTTATTCTGATGAAGTTAGAGCCTTGAGTCATCATTATTGATGAAGTTTGATTTTGGCTCTGAGTATGTATGAGCAGAGGTAAAAGGGTGATTATTTGGCTAGTATGAACCTTAGAGCAGTTGACAAAGTTGCTCATGAGATAGTATGAATGTTGTTTGCCAGTGGAATTGGTGATAAGAAGAGGTTCAGAATTGGTCTGTATAAGCAGGAATATGCTTTGATCAGAGTCTTAGGAGAGGCTCTGGAGCCTTGTGTAGGCTGAGTAGGATCCTTCTGAGAGTCTGAGAATCACTTGTGAAGTGATTGTTATGGTTTAAGTGCAAGGAATTGTAGTTTCCTTTTGATCTAAAGGCTTAGGACCGTCACTGATACATTGTGTATTTGGTTTCTGTAGGACGTGAGCTTGATAGTTTTAGTGGTGGTGACCACGAGGCCGGGAGAGCCGGTATTTTGCCTAGAGCAGGTAAGTTCTTGGTTCTTGCATATGCGTCCTTTACTGTGTTCCACCATGCTCCTAAGGGGGGAATGGTTTTGTTGTAATTATATGCATGTATATGGAAATTGTATGTTGTGTGATTAACTGCTGAATGGTGTGTTGTACCCTGTGAAAGGGAAATTGATGTGAATTGTTATGGAATGCTTGATCTGTGAGCTGCACCCTGAGATGGATGGTTGATATGTATGGCTATGGATTGCCTAGCTTTTGACCTGCATGATTGATTGTTGAATCCTATTGTAGTAGGATAGATGACATGAGATTGAGTAAGACCTGATGTGAGATGTTTCCTGTGATATAGACGTAGCCTCCCGAATGGAGATGTTCCTATATCTACAGATATAGCCTCCTCAGGCAATTGTATTGAAATAGGTTATGAGATGTTCCTGCGATATAGATGTAGCCTCCTGGTTGGAGATGTTCTTATATCTGCAGATGTAGCCTCATTATAAAGAGATGTTCCCGTTATATAGATGTAGCCTCTAAGCGGAGATGTTCCTATATACGGATGTAGCCTCTGATAGATGTATTGAGATCCTGCCATGAGATGTTCCTAATATATAGATGTAGCCTCCCTGGGCGGAGATATTCCTATATACCTAGATGTAGCCTCTGCAGGATAGTGATATGTGTGATGAATGACTGTATGCCATGAGTAGAACCTGATTATAGTCAGGTAGATGTGCATTGATGGTGCATGATGATTGACTGAGTGATTCACTGATATTGATGATGATTGTTTTGGATATACTGTTTCCATGTATATGTGTGAAAGTGAACCAGGGGAAGGAAATACCTTCAAGGACCCTGGGTTTACTGGGATTTTATATCTCACCCCTTGTGTGGGGCTTATGTTTTGCAGGTGAATCATCAGGAGGAGCTGATAGATCTCAAGGCAAGAAGCCTGTGCAGGGATAGCTGTATTTTGAAACCTTAGGCATAGATGACTTGAGTTTGTGGCTCTAATGTTTTGTATTTGCCTTTGGTTTTGTTTTGTACCCTGAGGGGAGATTTTATTTGTACAGTTTTGTACTTAATCAGAGATAGTTATGTATATTCACCATATTATGATGTACAGTGTTTATGATAGTGACTTTGATGACGTCACTCTTAGTTTATGCTTCCAAATTGCTTAAAACTCTGATAATTATATGCGTGATTGTTGATTAATGTTTGGTAATGACCCTGATGTTTGATGGGGCGTTACAATCTGAAGTTCCTGAAATCATAATTGATTGATGATCGTCATTTTAGACAACGAGGACAACACAATGTAGGTAAATACTATGACCAATTGATGGATATAATGGAAAAGAAGAGTTTAAGAAAATATTGATAATGGAAAATCTAAGTTTATTACCATGTAAATGTTCCACTACAAAGTTAGTATTTAGTGTGGGAAAGCTGCATTCATTTTTCTCATAATTCATTCCATTCCCTCTATTGTGCAATAGCACAATCAAACTTATAGCACATATCTACTTTTCAACTATTAGTTTTACAGATACAAACAACTTACAATACTATAATTTCCCAAGTGTTTACAACACCTTTTCTATACTACCAAATAATCTATGAAGTAGGTAACTCCCTGTAATCAAATTGCTCTTTTTCCTTCCATGCTGAAGCTTCAAGTTTTTGTCCCAGAGTCGGAGCAGAACCATAAGCCCAACAAACAGCAAGAAAGTAAAAGTAGTTAATTATAGATAAGCAACTGAGCAATGCATAATAGTAATTCAGATGTCCCCTGTTAATGTTAGTTGATAACCAGCTATCGTTCCCTCCTACACTAGTGACCTTGTCCACAATGCTCACCAACACACTTCCCACTACATTAGCAGCAGCTAGTTCTAGAGTGAAAAGAGCCATTACAAAGCTAGACATGGACTTGGGAATATAAGTGTTGAAAAACTCAAGCTGCCCAACTGGGTTGAAAGCCTCAGCTATTCCAAGGAAGAACAACTCAGGAACTAGCCATAATACTGACATGTGAATTACAGCATTGGGTTGGTCCTCGAAACCTTCTTCAATGGCCACATTTCGTCTCATAGTTTCGACTATTGCTGATGTTGCCTTAGCTGCACATACAAACAATAATCCTATCCCCATTCGAGTTTTACAGCTGAATCCTTTAGGCAAGCCCTTGTATTTTGCTAGTAAAGGTACCATTATGCGGTCGTATGTGAGAATCATTATTGATGCAGTGATTAAAATGATAAGATTAAATGATCCTGCAGGCATCTTGAAATTGCCAAATAACCTTCGGTCCATGGTATTTGCTTGGAGGGTAGAGAATGAGCCTTGGTAGGCCATCATAAAGATGCCAGTGGACCACATAGGAAGGATTCTGAGCAAAGATTTCAGTGATTCCACCTGTACCACCGTGCATTGGCTCCATGGATCTGAGACTGATCCAGCAGGGTTTGAGACTGTCTCAGGATTTCTTATTATGCAAGCTTTGTTCAAACACCTATAAATGAAGATAAAATTAGTTCACTTAAAGTATTCAGTAAAATATTATATGGCAGGAACATGTCTATGTGATGGAATTAATCTGCATTCCCAGAAAAGTAGAAATTGTCAAGTGGAGGCTGAAACATTCCTCATGAAAAACAGACAGTAACAAATTACCTTCAACAAAGTTAATAAATGATTGTCACTATACATGATATATGATGATAATTTTCTTACATGAAATATATGGGGACAAAAGAGTATTTGAGAAGCGAAATTCAGAGGAAATTAGAACATGAGGGCAAGCACAAGTACCTAAGGCTATTCGTAGGGACCATCAGCTCCGAATTACGGTCTTGATGATACTGATCAAAGTTGCAATCAGGAAGATTAAGTTTTCTGTGCTTTACAGCCACCACAACTACTTGTACAAAACTAGTTAGTAAGCTATGACCTGGCTTCACTTTGGCATAGAAGGGCGAACCAAGAATGAAACTGACAGCTGATACAAACATTAGCACAGCGGGTACTCCAAACCCAATTTTCCATCCAACATTTTCTTGAATGCACACAATTACACTCAAAGCAATCACAGTTGATACTCCAATTGATGTATAATACCAATTAAAGTAGCTATCCAAGAGCCTCTCGTCATTGGACCTTTCTTTACTTGTCAGTTGATCTGCTCCAAATGCTATGGAACAAGGTCTGATGCAACCAGCTCCAATGGAAATTAATCCCAATGAAAGGAACAAAACTGCTAGTTGAGCTTCTGTAGCAGAGTTGCAGTATAGCATGAGTGATTCACAGGAAGGTCTGAGCTCTGGGATCATGGCAGTTAACCATAAAATGGTTAAACCCTGTGCAAGACAAGAAATATTATAACAACATTAAGAAAGTAAGCATTGAAAGAATGATTTATCTGCTGTTTCTTGAAATTTTCTTTCCTATATTTCCCTCGGAAATAAAGCAGTGCAGCATTATTAAACACCACTTGAAAGAGTACCCACAAGCAAGCTATGGATGATGACTCTAGCCTACACCAGCTAAAGCAATTACAAATTATTAGTGTGTTTAAGACAGCCATTTTTGAGATATGATTAGCTTTCTACTAGAAGTTCAAAGGCTCTCTCAATTTAAAAGAAGATCATACTACTATTCATTGTTTAAGGATCTTGAATTAGGTAGTTTTCCTGAAGCAACTCTCTAACCAAAGTTTTACAGGTTTCTTTTAGTCATTACAAAACAGGAAAAAAAGCAACTTTCTCAGCAATGCTTTAACTTATTTACACTTTTGATTTCCATACTATCATCATTTATCGAATTTGGTCCCTTCATTTTTATTTTATTTTTGAGAATTTGATACCACTATTTCATTTATGCAAGTTTAGTGGAGGGGTTGTGTTTCTGCAGGTATGGCGTTTTGCTGTTTGGGGTTTTGTTGTCTTGATGAGGTTATTTTCAGTGGTATGGTGAAAGTCTAGTTTGAGCTTCGTGTCGAATAGTTAGTGGGCATTTGTATTGGTACGGTTAAAATGTGGGTGTTGGGGGTTGTATTTTGCTAAATCTGCAGTCAGAACCAGGATCCAACTTTGAACAGATTTCTCAGTATCAAAATCTTTATTATTATAAAAGTTGTGAAGCTGTGTTCTTGTAATTAGTGGCTGTCTGATGCTGGTTCTTTAGTAATTGAGGTTGTTTTCTTATGTGGCAGTTTCGATTGGAGGACAACAGGATAAGGTGTTTCAGCGAAACAGAAGGAGGTGGTAAAGGATGGAGTTTGATGGAAATAGGAAATTAAAAATTTCTACATTATTATATTATATATATTGTATTAATAATTATATTATGATATTTAATATATATTGGATAAATTAAATTGATTGTTGAATATGTCTAAATACATCCCTAAGTAAATATGAGATAAATGGGTGGATATGAATGAGTGTTGAGCCAATTAGGTTTAATGAAAGTTTAATGACAACAATAAACACTATATATAAGGTAATGGTCTCTAATATGTCAAATTAAGTTTTTTTTTTCCTTTCCTTCCCATCTAGAGAGAATACTCTCTCAAAGTGATTTGACCGAGGAAGACTAAAGTTCATAAAGAAAATGATAAAGGCTAGAAGATTAAAGATAAATCACTACTAGGATAGAAATAAGTAAGTATTATTTGTTTAAGATTCCTTAATGATTCAATATGATACTTCTGAGTTTTATTGGATGATAATTTTTATCATAAAAATTAAGGAATTAATTTTTCAACAATTAGTATCATAGTCATTATCATTTTAAATTATTGAGAAATTATTTATGAATTTATGAATATCAATTTTATATTGGTTACTACTACAAAATTTGAATGATGCAAGAAGAGTTATAGTAAAATAGAAAATTGATTGTTTATAATGACATTAAAGACTAAGAAGGAGGTGATAATATCCATTTTGTAACCACTGTAATTTGTTATGTTCTGTTTCAATATTTTTTTTATTTTTTTTAAAGTGATTAAATAAACGAAAATTGGGAGCAGTAACGGAATGAGGGAAGCATGGTGGTGGCGGTTACCAAATGTTGCTATGTGCTGTTTCAATTTTTTGTTTCATAAAAAATAATTAATAAATAAATAAATAATTGTGTGCGTTTGTTATACTTGAGTGGTGGACGTGTCATGCTTGTTTTACTGCCATCTTGCTTCTTTTTACAAAGTAACGTAGTACTATTTGGTTTTAGAAAAATACATGTCCTGTTTACATATTATCAATGACAATTATATATTTTGATAATATTATTGTTAACAATTAAATGATAATTGTTATTAGGAATGATATTTAATGATAAAGTTTGGATAATTTTATTATAATCCCCTTAAGAAAATTAAGAGTAATAAAATTAAGGAACTTAGACATTTAATTAAATAAAATAAACATTTGGTTTCTGTTTGTTTTATTTAATTATTATTGTTTTTAATTGTCTTATATTTCATAATAAATTGGTTTAAACAATATTGTTATCAAAGTAACATCTGTTGTGAATAATCACTTATTGTGAAGTATAAAAATGAGTATATTTGTTATTTATGCGAATAATCATCAGCCTAAAGGAAGATTATTATTTGGCCAAATAATATATACATGTGGTGATAAATATGTGATGATTATAAAGATTTTCATGTAAACAATAGTCGGCCCAAAGGAAGACTATAGTTTGACAGAATTTATTATCAATGTTTGATTACTGCATTGAGAATACCACTTACAATTTGATATTTTTGGTCCAAAGATTAAATGTTAATGTTGTGCTAGGTGTCTTGTAAATGGGTCCACATTGATTTGGATTTTTTGTTAATGTCATGTATATGCATTTGGTATGACATAGATGTTAAACATATTATCTTATTTGTTTTCTATACAGTTTGTGCTACTACTGTTAATTATGTTACTCAAATGAACATGATTCCTATGTTGAACGGGATGAACTTTATATTATGGAAAGAAAATGTGAAAATTGTTTTTGGTTGCATGGATCTAGACCTTGCATTAAGGATGGAGAAACTCATTTCCACTTTGGAAAATCCAAATTTGGATTACATAGAGAAGTGGGAGCGCTCTAACCACATGAGTTTGATGATCATGAAACGCTCCATTCCGGAGGTGTTTCGAGGTTCTATTACTGAGAGCACTGATGCTAGGAAGTTCCTCAAAGAAATTAAGTAATATTTCGCTAAAAATGAAAAAGCAAAAACGAGTAACACATTAGCAAAACTCGTAACCATGAAGTATAAATGAAAGGGGAACATAAGGCAGTACATTATTGAGATGTCTAATCTTGCTGGAAAACTCAAGGCACTAAAGTTAGAGTTATCTGATAATTTGTTTGTGCACTTGGTTCTCATTTCTCTTCCTGCACAATAGGGTCAATTTGTAGTGAGTTACAATACACAAAATGATAAATGGACTCTTAATGAGCTCATTACTCACTATGTGCAAGAAGAAGAAAAGACTTCAGCGAGAAAAGACTAATAGTGCTCACTTGATATCAACCTCTCATAATAAGAAAAAGAAGAGAGCTAAGGACATTGCAGATGAATCACCCATATTAAAGAAGCAGGATAAAGAATTTACTTGTTATTTTTGCAAGAAGAGTGGACACATGAAGAAACAGTGTTCCAAGTATGTTGCATGGCGTGAAAAGAAGGGTAAGACTCTTGCTTTTGTTTGTTCTGAAGTTAATTTAGCTGTTGTACCTAAAGATACTTGGTGGGTAGATTCTGGTGCTACTACTTATATAAGTATGTGTATGCAGGGTTGTCTGTGGAGCCGACCGCCAAATGATGTTGAAAGATACATCTTTGTGGGCGATGGCAAGAAAGTTTTAGTAGAAACTATTGAGAAATTCATATTATTATTAAAGACTGATGTTTATTTGGATTTGATTGAGACTTATATTGCACCGTCATTTAGACGGAATTTGATTTCTATTTCTAGTTTGGACAAATATGGTTATTTTTGTTCCTTCAGAAATAATAAAGTTATTCTTTCTCTAAATTCAAATAAAGTTATTCTTTCTCTAAATTCAAATGTTATTGATACTGGTTCTTTGATTGATAATCTTTATATGCTTGATACTATTACTTTTGATAACGAAATTTTGCACAATAGTGCACGAGGTACAAAGCTAAAATTAAATGAGAATTCTACTACTCTTTGGCACAAGCGCCTAGGTCATATCTCTAAAATGAATGATTTTCAAGTTTGTATTGAAAGTATTAAGGGGAAACAGACAAACACAAAGAAAGTAGGTGTCATTAGAGCCACTGACATCTTAGAACTAATTCATACGGATATTTGTGAGTCATTCCCTACTGCCTATTGGAATAGTCAACAATATTTTATTACATTCATAGTCGACTATTCAAGATATGGTTACCTATACTTGATTCATGAGAAGTCACAATCTTTGTATATGTTCAAAAAATATAGAGCCGAAGTTGAGCTTCAACTAGGCAAGAAAATTATGGCTATTAGATCTGACCGTGGCGGTGAATATTATGGTAGATTTGATGGATCAGGAGAACAATGTCCAGGACCCTTTGCTAACTTCTTAAAGGAATGTGGAATTATCTCGCAATATACAATGCCAGGAAAACCTAGTTGGTGTTGCGAGAGAAGGAATAAGAGCTTAAGGATATTGTGAGAAGTATGATTAGTCGTTCTTCTTTACCTGAGTCACTTTGGGGAGAAGCATTATAGACTGTAGTTTATATCCTTAATAGGAAAGAAACCTAGCATAAGACATTTACATATTTGGGGTTGTCCAGCTGAAGCAAGGCCTTATAAGCCTAATGAAAGAAAGTTGGACTCAAGAACTATTAGCTGCTATTTTATTGCATATGTTGAACGCTCTCGGGGCTTCAAGTTTTGTGATCCCACTACGAGATCAATTTTCGGAATGAGAAATGTGAGATTCCTTGAGGATGTTGACTTTGAAGGGGGAGATAAAGTAAGAAATGTTGTCTTTGAGGAAGATAATTTTGTTTCTTTTCCTGACGTTGTCATCATTCAAGATGCAACTCCAGTACAAACAATTAATGATCAGGCTCTTATTCCTGACATCATTCCAGAGCAAGACAACAATGAAATTTCCCCAATAGTACCTATGGAACAAAGTCAACAACCTTAAGAAGTGTCATTAAGAAGATCCACTAGAGATAGGAGAAGTGCCATTTCAGATGATTGTATTGTTTTTCTCCAAGAGCATGATAATATGTTAGGCTTAAAGGAAGATGACCCAATCAACTTCCAACAAGTCTTAGACAGTAATAATGCTAATAAGTGGATTGATGCCATGAAGGATGAGATGAAATCCATGAAAGACAATGATGTTTGGGATCTTGTCGAGTTACCTGAAGGTGTGAAACCTATTGGTTGTAAATAGATATTTAAGACCAAAAGAGCTTCAAAAGGTAATATTGGAAAATATACGGCACATCTTGTCGCTAAGGGTTTCACTCAAAAGGAAGGCATAAACTATAAAGAGACTTTCTCTCTGGTTTCTACGCAAGACTCTTTTAGGACAATTATGGCACTTATGACTCATTTTGACTTAGAGTTACATCAGATGGATGTTAAGACAATGTTTCTCAATGGCAACATTGATGAGACAATTTATATGACCTAGCAGAAAACTTTGTTTATAGAGATTCAAAGTCTATGGTTTGTAAGTTAAAGAAATCCATTTATAGTCTCAAACAAGCTTCTCGTCAATGGTATCACAAGTTTCATCAAGTTATAATTTCTTATGATTTTGAGGTGAACATGGTGGAAGATTGTGTATATCATAAATTTAGTAAGAGTAAATTTATCTTCCTGATTTTATATGTCGATGATATATTACTTGTCAGCAGCAATATAGGCTTATTGTACGAAACCAAGAAATTTCTCACTAAGAATTTTGAGATGAAACATCTTGGTGACACCTCTTTTGTATTAGAAATTCAGATACTTCGAGATCATTCTCGATGTATTCTTGGGTTGTCACATAAGAGCTATATTGAAAAGATTTGGCATGAAAGATTGTACATTAGGAGATACACCCATATCTATAGGAGATAAGTTTAATCTCGAACAATCCCCAAAGAATAAACTTAAGACAAAGGAAATGGAAAAGATTTCATATGCATTAGTTGTAGGAAGTCTAATGTATGCTCAAGTTTGCACTCGTCTTGACATAACATTAATAGTGGGAGTATTGGGTAAATACTTGAGCAACCCAGTGATAGATCATTGGAAAGCAGCTAAAAGGGTTATGCGTTATTTAAAGAGAACAAAGGATTACATGCTCACATATCGAATGTTAGATGAATTAGAGATCATCTGGTATACTGACTCTGATTTTGCTGGATGCTAAGATAGTAAAATATTCATGTCAGGTTATGTCTACATGTTGGCTGAAGGAGTTATTTCTTGGAAAAGTGTTAAGCAAACACTCGCAACTTCCTTTACTATGTTCGCTGAATTTGTAGCTTGTTTTGAGGTGTCCAACCATGGGGTATGGCTGCGAAATTTTCTCACAGGGCTGCGTGTAGTTAGTGGTGTTGAAAGACCACTAAAGATTTATTGTGACAATAAGTCAGCAGTGTTGTACTCCAACAATAACAGAATCTCTTCAAAATTGAAGTACATCGATATAAAATTTCTAGTTGTTAAAGAAAGAGTTTAGAGTGGTCAGAGTTGCATAGAACACATAGGGACAAACTCCATGCTTGTAGACCTGCTTAGTAAAGGCTTAGTACCTAAGGTCTTTCACGAGCATACTGCTTATGTAGGTGTTATTTTGTGTGATGACACTGTGATTTAGTGAGGGTTCTATGTAAAAACATTTATATGTTTATTTTCTACAAAATAAAGATTTTGATGTTATTTTTTCTCTGAATGTGTATTTTTGTGCTTGTGTTTTTGCTTTGTGTATGCAGAAAATTAAGGATTGATCTCATAAGGATTAAAGAAGGGTCAGTTGGAAATAGACATGGTAGAGATCACATTACATGTAATTTTCATGTCACTCATCCATACTTGATCTATGTTGTTAAATATATTGGTGTCATGACCATGGAAGGTTTAGTTACGCCTAAGAGTGACAAAAGGCGCCATGATCTCATATTGATATAGGAGATAAACCAGATTGTATCTAAGAAGGAATTTAAGGATAGATAACATACAATTGTGCACTAAGGATATATGATATAATTATCTAAGCTCAATATGTAACTCAAGTGGGAGATTGTTAGGAAATTAAATTTTCTGACATTATTATGTGCTACATATTGTATTAATAATTATATTATGCTATTTAATATATATTGGGTAAATTAAAAGTGATCAATTAAGTATGCCCAAATAGATTCCTAAGTAAATATGGGATAAATGAGTAGATACCAGTGTTGGACTAATTAGGTTTAATGAGAACTTACTGACCCAACAATAAACACTATATATAGAGTTATGGTCCCCAATATGTCAAATCAAGCTTCTTTTCTTTCCTTCTCATCTAGATAGAATACTCTCTGGAGAGTAATTTAACTGAGGAAGACTAAAGCTCACAAGGAAAGACCAAAGGCTAGAAGATTAAAAATAAATCACTATCGCTATGAAAACAAGTATAAATTATTTGTTTAAAATTTCTTAATGATTCAATATGATGCTTCTGGGGTTTTATTAGGTGAAGATTTTCACTATAAAGATTAAGGAATTAATTTTTCAACACGGTGAGGATACACCTTGTAATCTTTGACCTTTATTAATAAATACTTTTTCTTTCCAAAAAAATAAATTGTGCAAGTTTAGTTCATATGTTAACTTGACATTAAAATATTTGATCGAATCACTGACGTAAAGTGCCACATTTAATTTAATATGCTAACATGAATATACAATAGACGAAATAGAGTATCACCTTAATATTTATGTTAAATATTAATTATATATCCAGTTAACACATAAATCAAAAGAGTAATAAATTATTTTTTATTTTAAACATCTAATCATCATCTCTTATTTATTTCTATCTATATATCTTCCTATAACAACATAAATCTTATAATAATTATATTTAATTCTCTGTTTTCAATCTTTTTAGATGCTGAATAATAATACATTGAGTATCTATCAAACATTTTTTAATCAAAATTACACAACTAAAATAATGGAGATAAGGAATAATCAATTTGAGACAATATATAATGCAAACAAGCCCTTTTTTTGTGTGAATTTCAAGGGTTCTTTTGACACTAACTAGCAATTATATTTCATTACCCAAGAGTGGAATAAAAACCATTGCTGTAATTTTTCTTTAACATGACTTACAAGAAGGCTGGAGAAGGAACCGACGCAAATGACGATGAATCGACCAAAGTAAGAATCCGAGAGAAAGGCTCCGAAAATTGACAAAACATTGGACATGGCAGACCAAGTATTAATTACTTTTGTACCCTCCACAATTTGCATGCCGTAATCGTTGCACAGATACAGTATCATGTTGGGCAAGATCCCGTAGCTCGCCACCTTCTCCAAACACTCGTTCACTATTTAACAAGACGTAGTCAAAACAACGTCGTTGACCAAAGAGGGTGAATGCATATGAAATGATTATTTTTTATTAAAAATAAATTTAAGAGAGTGACTTAGACCAATAAATGGTTAGTTTCACTGTTATTAAATTTGGTTTATCTCTTAAATAAGATTTTGATTCGAGTTTTGTAAATAAAAAAAAATATAATTAGAAAAAGAGAATTTCATCAAAAATATTTAGTCAAATTTTTTTATGGAAATTAATCATTAATAATATTTATAAATAATCCGTGCTAATGATGGAAAAAGGTGAGTGATTTAATGAGTGAGTAATACTAATACCTATGATGAAGGGCATGGTTCGCATGCCACCTTTTCTCTTTGTGGGTTCATCAGAAGGAGAAGATGAAGAGGTGCCATTTTCTAAGAGCTTCTCGTTCGCCGCATTAGAGGACTCCACCATCGCTTTTGGTTTCTTTGAACTATGACGTTGAAGTTGAATTGACAAACAAAGTTAAAAGGGAATGAAAAGATTTGAACTTGAAGTGGTTGAAGATACAAGATCAGTTAAATTAATTAGTTATTATCAAATATTAATTAACTAGATTCATCAAATCCGTGCTTTATCCGTACGTTGCACGTGGTTTGCTCTAAAATATATTTTTCATGTTTATATCTGGTATATAATTAGCAGTTTTTTAAATATTTAATAATATATTAAATATAATTACATTAGAGTTGAGGAAGATGATTAAGTATATTAATTTCTTAGTTGAGTATTATTTAATTACTATATTCAAATTTAGTATATTTTTGAATAATATTTTCTAATTTATTATTTTGATTTGTTTTTTTGTTAAGTAATAATAGTGACTCAATATCTATATAAAATATATAAATTTAAAATAATATAAATATATAATTATTTAAATTTAAGTATTCATTATTTTATAAGAATTATTATTTATACGTCTTACTAATGTTTTTAATACTAGTATAACACTAACTATTACATTTATTTTTTCACAACAATTT
>PYAF01004447.1:114921-134515 GCA_007407185.1 Glycine tomentella
ATTCGGTCTTAATCGATTACAACATTTGGTAATCGATTACAAGCCTGCCTTGAAAAAGCCTGACCTGCTGGAGTAATCGATTACATATCGGTTTAATCGATTACATAGTTCAAATCAGAAAATAGGGTCACTCGGGCTTAATCGATTACAACAATTGGTAATCGATTACATAGTACATTTTAGAGAAACAGGTCACTCTGGCTTAATCGATTACGTATCGGAATAATCGATTATTTAGTTCATAAGCCAAAATTCAGAAAGCCTCCGGAACATTTTAATCGATTACATCTTGAATTAATCGATTACAAATGGTAAATAATCGATTACAGGAGCGTGTTTAATCGATTATTATCAGTAAAAATCTGTTATAAAAAAGGCCTCTTAGACTGAGGTTATAAGCTTTCACAATTATTGAGCTTTACGATTTCCTAAGGCATTCATACACGTCCTGAGCTTTCATTAGTGAATTTTTCTCTGTTCTAAACACATTGACTTCATCAAATTCATATGGGTTGTTGAATCAAGAAGGTGAAGTCTCATCATTCATTCAAGGCATAAGGAAAGGTTTGCATATGTTTGTGTGATCTGTCAATCAACCTGAGTTTTATTCACTTTGCATTCATTCTTGGATTATCAGGTGATATCTTTCCTTGTCCTTTATTGATGTAAACTGTTCTTTGAATTCTTTCAAGTTTTTGTTTATTGTAAAATGGATTTCTTGCAAGTGTAGAGATAGTGTTTCTCTAATTTTTGCTGAGTAGGGTTCTTGGCAAGGAGTTTGGTCTCTAAGAGTCTAATAGGGTTTTAGACTTCTGAACTTTATCTAGGGTTGATAAAGAGAGACTTGTTTAATTGCTTGTAAGAATATTTTGCAATAGTGGAACTCTACTCTAGTGTTGAGTAGAAGAAACTAGATGTAGCCTCATAGGTTTTGAGGTGAACCAGTATAAATCATTTGTCTTGATTCATTTTATATTTTCGGTTATCCTAGGAATTAATTCTGTTGTGTGAATTTGTCTGGGTGGTGTTTCAAGTCTTGGATTGATCATTGGATAAAGTTTGTTCAAGTATTTTTGTGATAAAGATCCAAAGGGCCATAAACTCTGATTTGTTTGGAAAACTCTGTTTGATCATTGAGAAAATTTTATTTTACTAAGACTAACCAATTCACCCCCCTCTTGGTTAATTGAGAAGTGTTCCTTATTTTCCACACATTTCATAATGATGCATCACTCTACCATTTGAACAATTCTCCACTTCATGTTTATGGTTACAAATCATCTCATAAGTTCTAAAGGAATGGTTTCAATTTAAACTCAAATAGCACATCCACTGTGTTTTGCTTGAATCTTTAGATAATTTTACATTATCAAACCATTTTTAGTTGGAATCAAATTTAAATTATTAAAATATCTTTGATTCTAGTTTACAGAATGGTATCCCAATACTCAAGCAAAGATTAACAAAAACTCAAAAAGTAACAATTGCTTTATTTTGTCATTGTGCATTTTTCTCTTCTAAAAATGTAAATGCATCACTCAATTCTTAATGGAATTTTATTAAATTTATCAATATAGAAATATCTACGTGCCTAGTTTCAGAAAAGTTATTACTGATCATCAAAAGTTAACTACAGAAAGGGAAATATGCATTCTACTAAAACATATTTAGACATAACATAAAACATAATTCACTGCACATACCATCTCTTATTTGTATTTTTTTCCTAGTCATACCAATGAATTAATTTATGAGTGACCCCAAATCTTAAAGCTTGTTAAGAATAGTTTAAATAGGTATTACCCAACTTTTCATAGAATTTCTACATCAATACCATTTTGCAAAACAATCAACAGAGGTCAATTCGTAACACTTAGCAGAAGGATTAACTTGTAAAAATCATAGAAAATCCCATTCTTATCCAATTTAAATTTATTTTATATGGACTCATATGCCCAAATGACTATTTTTGAAATATTATTTTACTTTCAACATGCAATGCACCAAACAGACACGTTAACTAATTTCGTGAGGTATGTTAGTGTTGAAATTTCACAAACAACTTATGTACACAACTTTCACACCATAAAATGAAAGAATAGCTTTAGTAACTAGTTCCCATGAAGAATCCAGCTTCCCAACAGCCCACACCAACCCAAAATAATTGGAAAATAACATAGTAATCAAGATATACAAAATAATAACAAAGTTCGATATGGCTTCTCTTACCTTATAAGTTCCCCCCCCCCCCCCCAAAGTTAGGTTTTAAATAAGAGAAGGGATGAAGAGGATCTTGAGCTCCACCGATGATTTCTTCCAAACAACAACACAATCACACCATTCCCATATAATACAAACCAATTTAACACTCAATAGGAGGTTCTATAACAAAAACTCACCTTGAGTAAATCAAATGAAGGAAAGAGACAAGAAAGAGAGCTACCTTCCATTGATGGACTCACAAGCTCAAAAAAGGAAAGAAAACAACTAGTTGTGAAGCACTCAAGTCGTAGTCTAAAGGGATTTCATGGAAAGAGAAAGGAAAGGGATAAAAGAGAGGAAGAAGGAAGCTTTGAGAAGAAGAAGTGAGAAAATGAGAGAAGGATAAAACACTCTCATTTTTAAAACTTTAGGTGGTTTTATATTTTTACTATTTGCCCGCTTATCACTACTAAACACTCCTTTCTTTCATAACTTAAGGTTCACTTGCAAAGATCAAGTCTTAACCTCATCTAAACCCGTTAAAACACAAATACACATAAAAAATAACACTATTTCATTTATTAGTTCATTAAATATCATGATTTAAATTTAATTTCCTTTTGCATTATTTATCAAGCACTTAACATACATTACAGAAATTCATAATGTTACAATTTGTACTAACTTACAACTTCCTGCTATTTTATATATAAAAATTATTTTATATACATTTCTTGTTAATGTCAACATCTTAGAAAAATTATGTATATTTAATCACATTTTTTTACAGCAAGAAACTCATATAATTTCATTCATAATAAGAGAATTGATACATGAGGGGATGTAACCGAAATCTTTTTGACTAACATAAAATCTACACATCCTTGTCTAGAAATGGCAACTTGATTTTCTTGCCTACATACAAACTTGACAAAAAAAGTTTTGATTACTCTTAGAAGTGACTCAACAATATTCTTCAAAATGTCACCCACTTCATTGTTCATGAATTTGTTGTTGTTGATGGCCTCTACTACTTGTTTATAGTCAACTTCAAAAATGATTTGGTATATTCAAGTGAACTAACCATTAGATTGTAGTTTTAATTGCCATAGCATACTCCCCCATTAGATACCTTCAGTCAACTTTGCCAAAAGTGTTACTGATACCAATTTGCAAAGCATACCCCCCCCCCCCCACATTACTAAGAACCTATGATGTTGAAGAAGATTGTTGGTACAAAGATAGACCTCTTTTTCACTACAATTTTTACAATAAATCTGGTCACGTTGAATAGTATTGTAGATTGAAGAAAAATTAACCTAAGTAGAAACCAAAACAACATGCAAAATTGATTAAAGAAGACAACATTGAAGATGAACACTTATTTATGGCATCACAAGAATTTAATTCAAATGAATTGAATACATGACTCATTGATAGTGGTTGCATAAGCAACATGGCCAAATTCTATCATTCTTTTACCTCAATTGATAGATTAATCCAACCAAAAGTCAAGTTGGGTAATGGTGATATTGTTCAAGCCCAAGGAAAAAGGGGAAATTTCTATATCAACCAAGAAATGTATGATAATTGTTAAAGATGTTCTTTACGTTCCAAAATTGGATCAAAATTTGCTTAGTGTTGCACAAATGCTAACCCATTGATATGAAGTTTCTTTCGAAGAAAATATTTTTTTATCATTATGCACAGAGCTGAGATTGCTAAAATTGAAATAATTAGAAATAAATTTTATTATAAGTTTGATTTAATTGAAGATAATGATTTTACGGCCAAAATTGACGAGCTTGATGTCTTATATGAAATATTTGGTCACATCAATTTGAAGTCATTAAAGTTTAAGCAAAATGAGTTTGAGATGATAAATCCTAGCATATAGTGCTTGAAGGCAAGAGGAGTTAAAGGAAATTGATTTGATGACATTAATCCAAGCTAATAAATTGAAGGGTAACTTGCTAACATGACTAAGTCCGTGTTTGAATGTGTGTTTTCAAAATTGATTTTGGATCAACGTGATTTTATAGAATTGATTTAAGTAAATGTGAGTTTAAAGTAATGTGATTTTTGTTTAGATAACAAATATGAAAAAATTAATTTTCACAAAGAATGTTGTATGAAACTTACCATCAAAATTGATTTTAAATATATAATTACTAAAATAGGTTTTAGTTAATCTCCTTATATATTTTTCTAAACATTTTTGTTTAATAATTAATTAATTGTAACTTGTGAGCAATAATTCAACATACTAATTGGCTCAAAATTATAACTTTTGGCATTTGGCAATGAAAATGTTAAATTACTAAACAATTTTCAAAGTAATTTTTAAAAACAATATGACAAGTAATTGTCTCAAGTTTTCTTTAAAGGTGAATAGAGTTGTTGAAGTGATTCATTAGAATATATTAAAAATTTGTACAACAGTGTATCGTGACTGATTATAATTTACAAAATTCTAAAAACTGAAGTTTCAATACCCTCCTCCCCCATACACATACAAAAGAAAAATAGGAATATAAGTTGATTCATAATGGAAATTCCTTTTTGGAAAATTAACTCACAATAGACAATAAATATACTAATTTTTTTATTGAAAATAAATCATTGATGGGCAAATGATCTATATCATAACTGTTTCATAAGTCATTCTGAAACATGTTAATTAGTTATTAGTCATCTACCATTAAATAGGATTTCATAATTGTTAGGAAGTTGCCTATAAACAAAGTTGGGCTTTGTATCTTAGACAGACTAGAACAATAATAATAGAAATGCAGTTTACATTTATAGGTCTTTGATATCTTTGTTTTTCTCATCTCTCTATCCTCTTTGCTCTGTTCTCTTCTTCCCACTTCCCTTCTTTCTTTCTCTTTCCCACCTAAATTCTTTATCCTTTTTCAACTATTAGTCAACTTTTTTACTTTATGATTCAAACACAATTTTGGAGCCCAATTAAAAGATTGCATTTAGATAATGGGGAAGAGTGTGAAATCAAATCCTTTCTAAATTCCTCAAAGATAATGTTGTTGTTCATGAGTTAACTTGTGTGGACACCCACCCCTTAACAAAAAGGGATGCAAAAAGCAAAAACTACCATCCCCTTGAAGTTCCCAAAAATCTAATCTTCCAAATATCCATTCTAATAGGGGGAGTTGTATTAAATATTTTACTTTTAACCATAATCTAGGAAAATTAGAGAAGGAAAAACATATCACTACCTAATTTCATACATGAACCAAATGGAGCACTAAATTAATTCTTTTCGATTATTGTTATTAGACGAGAAAGTCTTCAAAGTAATAACTTACTAGTGTATGACATAGTTTTTAGCTGGAACGTGATAGAAAAATTCTCAAAGTAGATTGTTTGCATCATGGATACCTATTAATATGAAAAGCATAACTAGTTAAAATGTGTTTAGAAGAGAAATACCTTCCAATTAATTAGATGGAGGAACTCATGAGTTACTTAATATGATTTGTAGACTGAGCTTTAAACTGATGGTTTATAAACTGAAATCAAATGACATGATATCTTCAACTGCAATTTAAATATGAAAAATAGATAAAAAAAAAAGATAAAAGATGGATCAAATCCACATCGACTACTATGAATTGTTTATAAGAACTACTAAGTGAAAGATTTATACTAAACATAAGATTATAGTCCTAAAAAAGCAACAAGTTTTTTTCTAATCTCCAGTACAACAAATTGTTTTACTTGCTTTGAATGAGGGGCACGCCTCACCTTAGGTCCTTTAGTTGCATACAATCAATATTTAGATGAGACAAACAAGTTTTAATAAATCGCATGGTTAAATTTTGTTTGGATTAACTTATTTTGTGTTTAAAATACCATAAATCAAAATCTTACTAAATAGTTTTTTTAAAACAAAGCATTCTTTTCCAAAATATTAAGGTACTCAAAATCTTACTATGTTGTGGAGATGGCCCAATAGTAATGACTAGTGAACTTCTTGATGTACCTATTAAAAATTTTAATGGAAAGAAACATACACCACATAGATGTGGTTCATAAAATTTAAAGATGATTGAAAACTTCAACAAAATATGTATTTCATTGTAATATCTCTAATTGAGAATGGAATGATTTATCTATGAATTTTCTAACCCAAGATTTCCCTCTAAGATCAATTGTACTTCAAAAAGAGGTGACTTATTCGACATTAAGCACAAACCTTTTTTAAAGATTTATCTGCAAGTATATCTACAAGCATTAACTGGGAGTTAGGAATCTATTCTTAAATGTAAGATTACTACACCCAAAGTGTCCCAAGCCTCACCATGTGTTCTCTATGTACAAATTGAATGTCTCCCGAAATAATTCTTTATTCACTGGTCATTTTTTATTCTTGCATGCAGAAAAATGTGACTTGTCCAGGTTACCAGAGTGTTTTACCTATCAGCATCCGCTACATACCATGTCATAATTGAGAATCTTACTACTTTATAATTATATAATAAATAAACAAAGATAAAATATGAATTCTTATACTCACTGAACGTTACCTCCAAATGAATCATGTAACAATCTAGTAAGCTTTAAGTCACGAAATGGCACAAGTGCACTATTCTCTGCAAGTGCATTAATACACTTCCCCAATGTACTCAATGATAGATTGATAGATATGGCTTCCTCTAATGTATGTCCTATACTTCCTATTAAGACAAACAATGTACTGATCTCATTAAGCAACATACATGTTGTACCAAGCAAAGAAAGCTTGATTGCCTAACTAATAGGTTACTATTAACTGGTGATTTTACCAATCTTAATTCTTAAGTATGCCATTCAAGTTTTATTTTGACAAGATTTCATATTTTCTTTCCAAATTCCAAGCATTCAACCCTGAAAACCTTTTGTCATTTTTATAACCATAAAACAAGAAAATAGCATAATCAGAACTGTATAGCTTTCCATCTTGGGTAATCAATATTTACCTTGAGCATGGAAGTTTGAATTATATCAATCACCAATTATAAAGATTTCATGTTGCCATAAAGAATTAACATGTTATCTGATGGTATTTGAACAAAAAAATTTAAGAGCTAAAAGAGGTAACATACCTTAAGATTGATAGTGTTTTGACTTCGCAGTAGGTTTTTTTGTATATATTTTTGTCTTCTCATTCTACTATGTTGCATTCACTACCTGTTATGGTTCTACATGGTTTTAATCTGTTGCAAATTTTACTTGGAAGACTATAGCTTTTGGATTTCTCTATGGCTACTTGGTTAGGACTCTTTTCTTGACTAGCTTCATGGATTGTTAAATGTAGTACCAATTGTACTTGATTGGTGTATGTATGGCTTAACTAGATGTATTGATATGATTTAATTGTTAGGGTCTTTTTCCTTTTATGTTTGCATCGTCATCACCACATTCATTGATATTGTTAGTAACCATCTTTTCAGGTACGAATGTCTTTCATACATTTTCAACTTTCATTTTTTGTTACGAATGCTCTTATAACTTGTTTATATGATTAATGATTGTTGTTTTATATACAAGTTATGTTCACTATGAGTGAACCTTAGTTTCCCGTTTGATATTCAATACAATGATTTATACGGATAATTTGAATTAATTGTTGTATTGAATCTTGAATTGTCCATTTGGATAGTTTGGGAGTAGTCATTTTTTAATACTAGATTCATATGTATAGGTTAAGTCTCTTTTCTTAGAGTTGATTAATTTTTTGTATAATGCATTTTTCTATGCTCTTCGGGTGCATACTTGATTGTGGTGGAATTGATGTCCACGCTTTCATGTCGTGTACTTGGAGATAAATGCGAAATCCTGCTAAAATTTCGTCAAGCACATGATTCATGATCTTGAACAAGAGTCTTTTAAGCAAACACTTGCTCCTTTGTATGATACATTTGAAATTGATTGAAGAAGCCTTTGTATCTGGGGTGCAAGAAGTCATTGAAATTATTGTCAACGGTGTTAAGTCTCGTTAATGTGAAGGCCAGATATGGGTAGAGTGACAAAATCTTCACATCATTGCTTAAGGTAATGCAGAGTATGTTTCCAGAAGAAAACACATTGCCAAAAAGTTACTATAAGGCAAAGAAGATATTGTGTTTGAGGGGTTTGGAGTATCAGAAAATTCATGCATGTCCTAATGATTTTATACTGTACAGAGATGAGTTTGAAGAAATGCATAAATGTCCTAAGTGTGAGTATCACAGTACAAAGTGAAGGATGATGACGAGTGTATTAGTGATGAAAGAAAAAAAGAAAGGCCCCCAACAAAGGTGTTATGGTATCTTCCTATCATTTCAAGATTTAAGCGACTGTTTGCTAACAGAGATGATACAAAAAAACCTTACATGGCATGCAAAAGATGGGAGAAACTGTTATGGAATGCTCTATCATCCAGCTGATTCTTCCCAATGAAAGAATATTAATCGTTTGTTTCCAGATTTCGAGAAGGAGACAAGAAATCTTAGGCTTGGACTTGCGACTAATGGAATGAATTCCTTTGGCAATTTAAGCACTAAAAACATTTCATGGCCTATTTTACTAGTAATTTACAACCTGTCTCTTTGGTTGTGCATGAAGAGAAAATACATGATGTTGTTTATAATGATTTAAGGTCTAAGACAACCAAGAAATAACATCGGTGTTTATCTAAGTCCCTTGATTGAAGACTTAAGAAAGTTGTGGGATAAGGGGTTGACGTCTTTGATGGGAATCGACATGAGACATTCAAGTTGTATGCAATGGTGTTTTGTACCATTAATAACTTTCCAGCATATGGGAATTTAAGTGGATATAGTGTTAAGGGTCATCATGTTTGCCTTATCTATGAAGAAGGCACAAGCTACATACATATGAAACATGGAAGAAAAATAGTGTACACTCGACATTGACATTTTATTAAACATCATCACCCTTATTGACGATTGAAAAAAACTTTTAATGGAAGTTAGGAAAATGAAATTGCACTAATACCCTTAACTGGCAGCAGGTTTTTGAGCAGGTTGAGAACATCAATACTATGTTTGGAAAGACCCAAAAGAATCTAACAAAAACTTGTATATGGAAGAAAAGGTCAATATCTTTGATCTTCCATACTGGTACAATCTAGATGTTAGACATTGTATTGATGTTATGCATGTGGAGAAAAATGTGTGTAATAGTGTAATCGACACACTTCTTAACATTAAAGGCAAGAAAAATGATGGTTTGAAGACTCATCAAGGTCTAGTTGAGATGGGTATACGTGAATAGTTACATCCAAGGTCTGATGGTAAGAAAATATATTTGCCTCCAGCATGTCATACTTTGTCAAGAAATGAGAACACAAGTTTTTGTCAGTGTTTGCGGCATGTGAAAGTGCCACAGGGATACCCTTTAAATATTAAGAGTCTTATGTAGGTGAAAGATATGATATTAGGTTTTTAAAATCTCATGATTTCCATGTCTTGATGCAACAAGTCTTTGTTGTGGTGATACGAGACATCTTACCTAACAAAGTTAGGCATGCCATAATTCGTTTATGCTTATTCTTCAATACTATATGTAGCAAAGTCATTGATCTTCTAAAGTTAGATGGCTTGGAAAATGAGGCTACTATTATTTTGTGTCAGTTGGAGATGTATTTTCCTTCTTCATTTTTTGACATCATCGTTCACTTAATTGTTCATCTAGTGAGGGAAATTAAACTGTGTGACCTCATTTATTACGGTGGATGTACCCAATTAAGCGACGCATGAAGATCTTAAAAGGGTATACCAAGAATCTACACTGTCTTGAAGCACCCATTGCTAAAAGGTACATTGCAGAAGAAACTATTGAGTTTTGTTCAGAGTACATTGAAAACGCAAAACCTGTTCGGCTTCTCGAGTCTCGTCATGACAAGAGAGTGGGAGGTAAGGGTTCATGTGGATTGCATGTTATTACTATAGGTCTAGAGGAATGGAATCAAGCACATTTGTATATATTGAATAACACTAATGAAGTTGTGCCATGCATAGTTCATCACGAAGCCTTAGTCAAGGAAAGTAGCCAAAATATGACCAAGAATAGGGTGTTGAAAGAGCCTAACAAGACTTTCCTAAATTAGTTTTAAAATAAAATCTTTGGTGACGATAACACTTTTGAAACGTTAAGGAAGTTAGTAGATGGGCCTAAACAAAATGTTAGAACTAGATAGGGATATGATATTAACAAGTATTCGTTCTACACCAAATCACAAGATGACATGAGTAAGTGCAAAACAGTGAGGTTGGTCTTAAGGTTGAATCCCAAAACTTTGATACTGTAAATGATGGCAATCTTCGTCTGGCGTTCATGCCTTACTTTGGAGTCATTGAAGAAATCTGAGAGCTTAATTATGTTAAATTCACTATGTGTGTTTTTAAGTGTAAGTGGATTGATTCGAATTTACTTTGGTAGATTTTAAGAAGCTAGCTTATAAGAATGAGTCTTTTATCATGACAGAACAAGCTAAACAAGTGTTTTATGTCCAAGATCCTTGTGATGAAAGGTGGTCAGTGGTTCTACACGGAAAAACTATTGGTGTTAATCTTGAAGATGATGATTCAACACTTGATACTTGTCACACTCCGTTCTCCACACACATGCCTACCATCAATGGAAAAGATAAAGTTGACAACGTACATGTAAATCATAATGATCATGATGAAAAAGAATTAATTAACATCGTACAATGTAATCATTTTTTATATATATTTGTTTCTATATTTACAATTACATAACTTAGTATACTTTTGAGTTGACAAATATATATAAAAATGATTACATTGTACGATGTTAATTAATTCTTCTTCATCATGATCATTTTGAATGCACTCTTTTGTTTCCATATTTACAATTACATAACTTAGTATATTTTTGAGTTGAGTTTAGTTCATGTTGTTTTTTAACAGACAAATGGCTACACCACCAAGCTCCCCTCCTCTTGAGTCATCACTTTCACCGTCTACATCCAAGAGAACTAAAAACGCTATAGGACTCAGATCATTGTCTGCCAGTCCCATGGGATTAGAGATACCACTTGTTCGTGTGGATCCTATCACTAAGTTTTTGGTCCATACAAAAAGAAATTAAGGACCTATTTGGGGTCATCGCTCGAGACAAAATTGATGTTACATATATTAACTGGAAATAGGATCTTGATGCTCAAAAGGATTTGATTTTGGAGAACATTCAGGTATTTCAATTAAACCTTGTATGCTATGGTAATCGGATGTATTAAATCAACACATTGTTGTTATTCACTAACTCTTACATGTCATTTTGTAATGAAGGGTGAATTTGATATTTCGGAAGTGTCCGATAAAAGGACGAAGAAGAAAATCTTACATATTGTAGGAGAGCAATGAAGACAATTTAAGTCAAATTTGTCCAAATGAGCTCTAGCAAAAGACAAGGATGGTGATGATGACACAATGCGTTAGAAGTACGGTATTAGCAAAGATAAGTGGAACCAATTTTGTCAAATCCATAGAGACCCTTCATGAGAGGTTAGTTGACTTCCATTTTTTTTGAAATTGACATTTATAATTTATTTTCAAGCGCATTTTGTTGACATATTGTCTAATTCTTACAGGATGTTAGAAAGAAGGCGCAATCCATCCAAAAATAAAACACTGCCCCTCATGTGTGTTGTCTCATGGGGGTTATGACTTTCTTGAAGAGAAGTTAATGGAGGGAAAAGAGAAAAGAAACAATTGGATCAAGTAGCCCAATCTGGGAGCAGTGAAGCAATCAATCATTGATCCTCCATCTCCTATTAGACGATACGTGAAGTAGAAGCTGACACGCACAAACAAATTGTGTCAGATGACATCTTAGGCGGCATGCCAAATTTTTTATAGGATTTTAAGTTAATTTTTAGTTTCAAATGTAACTATATATAATAACAACAATAGTCCGTAAACAATTTCATATTTTGTTGGTTGCAAGATTCCCTAGAATAGCAGTCCACACAAGGTAGCTTTGTAGGCCATGAATGTCAAAATGTACTGACTACTGCCATTGGACGAGCAAAGTACCCTGGTCGTGTCCGTGCTGCTGGAGTCAGTGTCACCATCAGACAATACTTTAGACCACCATCAACAATATTTTGTGTCAACTCCTCTTAAACAAAATATTTAAGAGGAGTTGACAAAATATCATGAACAAGCTGGAACAATCAATCACTAAAAAAGTGGCAGAACAACTAATGTTGTCATTTAGCTAGATGCAATCCGAAGGAATTGTACAACTAGTTGAGCCAGATGTAGCTCTTTCCGGTGCCTGTGTCAATTCAAAAGGAAGCTATGTTAATCCCTCGGGGCAGGACCTTGATAATGATGCATCAAATAGGAGTGGGTTTGTATGTTGATGACATTTCTCCCCGCCTAGTTGCCCTTGGAAGAGTTTATGAAGGGTTGACAACCATACAACATGTGCCTTTGGCCAATGATATGGTGAAGTTGGGTGTTGAAGAAATTTGAGATGATGATGCTTGCATCCTTGTACCCACTGAAGAGGTTCAATTAGTGGGACAAGTTCTGAACACCTTCATTGCTTGGTCAAAACATCATGTACGACTCTTTTCAGAAAAAGGTATTTCCTCTTTGTTGTGTTTATTATTATTAAAAAAGGATTTGTTAAAAATAAAGTGTTGACTATCATTAACTTATGTTTATTAACTATGCATGATAAATAGGTACCAAAGGGACCGACAAAGCTTGTAGATAGGCCGGAACCTAATGACGATCCCCTTTACTAGATGACTTTGACAATCTCACAACTTTTCCTCAAACCTATGTGTAGATATCGTGGGATACAACTATGTTTGGGGTGTACAATCATAATGTTCCCTTGTACATAAAGCATGAAGATCTTTGAAAAATAGCACATGGTGATCAATGTCTGAACATCGTTGTTATACAATTGTGGATTATTTAAGTAAATTTTCAGTATAGTCTATTACCTAATTAATTGTAATAATTTGATGCATAATTTACTTTATTTCAACAAAAATAGACATATGAATAAGTTAAGTCTGCGATTGGTGAATGGCTCTATGTATGGATTCCTTGAGCCATAGTCTATATAGAGATCAAGGCAATCGTAGTTTATATTAAAAATGGATGCAAGATTCACAAAGAGATGTGTACCTAGAAGCCTTCTTGAATGGGCAAGTAAAACTTAACAAATACATTTAAATAATGTATGCATCATAATAACTTAATGTTCTCCAATGCAGTGGACATTGACAATTGGTGGTTATATGTCCTAAGGACAATGTTATCGTGTGGTTTTGTTCCATACACAATAAGTCTAACAACTACTTGAAAGGAATGGTTAACATGTCAGTTTATATTTGTAACACATTTACTTTATCCTTAGTATCATACATAAATATTTTAATCGTGCAATATACATGCATGTTTCTCTTAACCAATGTTTTGAAAGTAGTCAATTATAAACACGAAAGTAAATCTAAGGCAAATGCTAAATGGATTATTGTTAAAGTAAGTAATTTAAACAATGTTTGATCTCTTCAAAATGATAATTTGTTAGTTTGTGCACTAATTTTGGGATAAAATTGAATTTCTTATTGAATTTAGTGTAATAAGCAAAAAGGAAATACTAGGTGTGATTATCACGCCATGCATTGGATGTCAACCATAGTCCTAGGAGGTTTCAAGGATAATTGGAAAATGGTAATTGTTTACTTCATAACAAATTTTCATTTATTATAGTTGTTATTATTTAGACTGATTAAGTTATGTGTTATTATATGGTGCAAAATTTTACTGATCCAAGAACATTGGAACGGGAGAGAATGAAGACAATGCGCATTGAACAAGCAAAATGTTTACTAAGAGTTAGAAATGAAGCATTGAGTGCTTAAGGAATCTTGAAATTGAATTGTTAGACTTATGTTTAGCATAGGTTATAGATACATTTATTAATTTGTTCATTGTTTGATGTAATTTGGTATATTTTAAACTTGTTTCATTCTCATTCTAAACTTATGTTTAGTATATTTTATGTTTGCGCTTTAAGTTTTCTTTATTTAATTGTATTTATTTGATAACAATTTGTATATATATATAAATACCGTTCATATTGTCTGGACTAGTTCTAGATTTAATTTGTAGATTCTAGATATGTAATTTGTAGGTTGATTTCATTTAAAAAATAGACAAAAAATTTACAAAAACAACATCGATTTTGTCAAAATCGATGTTGAAGCATATAACAACATCATCAGTTCTAACCAAAACCAATGTTGTATAGTAGCAAAAACAACATTGGTTTTGGTAAGAATCGATGTTGTAAGTACACAACATTTTGAAGGGGAAAGAGAAATCACTTTAGGTTTTGTTGATTTACTACTTGATGATTTTGTTGGGCATGATGACCAACTAAGGCAGTGAAATCAATACATGTTGTTTAGTACTTAACAACATCATTATTGACTAAAATTGATGTTTTTTTTTTTTCTATACTACATCGATTTTGGGAAGAATCGATATAGATTAGAGTTTCAACATCGATTTTATAATCGATATAAAAAATGACTTACTTTTGATGATGAGAATTTCAACATCAATTCACAACGGAATGTTTAATGTGATCTATAATCGTTGTTAATGACCTATTTTATAGTAATGAATGTTATATTACTGCATGAAGGAACATAAATTCTGCATTAGGAATGTGCAATGGAACAAAGCTCCTAATCATGCACCTAAGAGATTAGATGATAGAGATAATTAAAGATAATGACAGGAAGTGTGCACTGGAACAAGGCTACTTAACATGCACCTAAGAGAATAGATAATATAGGTAATTAAAGATAATGACGGGAAGTAACGTGGTACAAAAGTACTTATTCCACTAATATGAGCCAAAATCGGTCATTAGTCATAAACAACTATGTGTTCTATTATCAAGAGTGACTTAACCAAAGAGGTTGAAGATTCTTATTATTGAGCAAGATTAGGATTATTCATATTACACTAAAAACGTAAGTGTATAATGAAGTATATAATAATTTTTTCCGATGTAATTGCACCTATTATTTTCAATATTTTAAATACATATTTATTTATTTAAATATGCATATTTAAATTATAGAAACTATACATCGAATTTAGAAACATGTCTAAGATTACAATTGTTAATTTCGAATAACCAAACATAATATTTCAATCTTATTTTTATATTTGTTTATTACTCAGCCAAAAATATCCCATACAAAATGAAAGCACTCACTCTTTTTTTAAAAATGAAAATATTCACTTCATGCAACAAAACCAATATCAAAATCAAACTTTAAAATAAATTAGAATTAAAGAAACATTTAACAAGAAGAAAGAGCAAGAGAAGAAATAATTTCTATGTAGACAAAAAAAATCAGATAAAAATACATTCTTTTTGTTGACCACTACGCTGTTAATGATACAAATTTAAAATAATCATGAAAAAAATTATATTTAATAAACTTCACATTATTTGTATTGAATATATTTTTCATAATAATTTTATCAAATTTAACGTTATTCTTTTTATTAATCATGGAGAATGAAATGATATAATTGAGATTATTGAAATATAACTTTTATAGTTATATTGTGATTGCCAAACATTATCACTATCTAGTATCATTTTGTTGTGAGACATTTTATTGTTGTTGAACAATTTAAGTTCCCTTTATGTTATATTGTCTTATCTCAAGTCGGGTACAGGTATGGTACCCATAACCGTGCAATGTAGGTAAACACTGATAAATTCAATGAAATAGAAGAGAAAGAAAGAAAATAACGTAAATAGGAAAAGTTTTATAAAATAAAGGCTACTGATAATGGTATAACTAAGTTTATTACCATGCAAAAGTTTCCAGTACAATAGCAGCATTTAGCGTGGGAAAGATGCGTTCATTTTTCTCAAATGATTCATTCCACTTTTGCATCATATACAGTACCTCTACTGTTCAAGACCACAATAAAACTCTTAGCGCATTCTCAAGCGTTTACAGTACATGTTGTATACTAAAGAAAAATCTAGGAAGTATGTAACTCCCTGTGATCAAATTTCTCTTCCTCCTTGCCTGCTGAAGCTTCAAGTTTTTGCCCCGGAGGAGGACCATAGGCACAACTAATTGCAAGAAAGTAGAGGTAGTTAATTAAACCTAAGAAAGTGAGCAGTGCATAATAGTAATTCAGATGTGCCCTGTTAATGTTGGTTGCTAACCAGCTCTCCTTCCCTCCTACACTAGTGACCTTGTCCACAATGCTCACTATCACACTCCCAACTACATTAGCAGCAGCTAGTTCAAGAGTGAAAAGAGCCATTGCAAAACTAGACATGGTCTTGGGGATATAAGTGTAGAAAAACTCAACCTGCGCAACAGTGTTAAAAGCCTCGCCTATTCCAAGCAAAATAAACTCGGGAAAAAGCCATAAAACTGACATGTCAATTATAGCATTAGGTTGGTCCTCAAAGCCTTGTTCAATGGCCGCATTTCGTCTCATTGTTTCAACTACAGCTGATGTTGCCTTAGCTGCGCATACAAACAACAATCCTATCCCAATTCGAGTTTTAGTACCGAATCCTTTAGGCAAGCCGCGGTATTTGGCTAGTAGAGGTACCATTATGCGGTCATACAAGGGAATGACTATTGATATGGTCAATACCATGATAAGATTGAAGGACCCTGCAGGAAACTTGAAATTGCCAAATAACCTTCGGTCCAAGGTAGTTGCTTGGAGGGTAGAGAATGAGCCTTGGGACACCATCATCAAGACGCCCGAGGACCACATAGGTAGGAGTCTGAGCAAAGATTTCAGCGACTCTACTTGTCCCACTGTGCATTGGCTCCATGGATCTGAAACTGATCCATCAGGGTTTGAGACTGTCTCAGGATTTTTTATGCAAGCTTTGTTCAAACACCTGTAAAATAAGGTAATGTTAATTCGCTCTAAAAGTATTCAGTAAAATATTATAGGACAGGAACATGTTACATGTCTATGTGATGGAATTACTCTGCACTCCCAGAAAAGTAGAATTTTGTCAAGAGGCTGAAATATTCCTCATGAAGAAATAAAATAGACAATAACAAATTACCTTGAACAAAGTCAAAAAATGATTGTCACTATCCAATCCAACATGATCATTATTGGATATATCATTTGCTGTTTCCCACATGAAATATTTGGGAAGTGAAATTGAGAGGAAGTTAGATCATGAGGGCAAACATAAGTACCTAAGGCTATCAGTAGGGATCATCAGCTCTGAATCACGGTCTTGATAGTACTGATCAAAGTTGCAATCAGGAAGACTAAGTTTTGTGTTCTTTACGGCCACCACAGCTACTTGTACAAAAGTAGTGAGTAAGCTGTGACCTGGCTTCACTTTGACATAGAAGGGCGAACCAAGGATGAAACTGACAGCCGATATGAACATTAGCAAAGCAGGTACTCCAAATCCAATTTTCCATCCTAGATTTTCTTGAATGTACACAATTACACTCAATGCAATCATGGTTGATATTGCAATTGAGGTATAATACCAATTAAAGTAGCTATCCAAGAGCCTCTCATCATTAGATCTTTCGTTAATTGTCAGTTGATCTGCTCCAAAGGCTATGGAACACGGTCTGACGCAACCAGCTCCAATAGAAATTAATCCCATTGAAAAGAACAACAGAGCTAGTTGGACTGCTGTCGATGAGTTGCAGCCTAGTATGTCTGATTCACATGTAGGTTTTAGGTCTGGGATCATGGCAGTTACCCACAACATGGTTAAACCCTGTGAAACAAAAGTATTATAAAAACAATTGGAAAGTGAGCATCAAAAGAATCATTTATCTCATTTCTTTCTAAAGATATTTCCTATCTTGGAAAACAGAGCAATGGAGCACTATTAAGCACCCTTTGAAAGAGTACACAAAACCAAGACATGGCTGATGAGTGATGACTCTAGCCTACACCAGCTAAAGCAATTAGCCAATTAAAAATAATTAGTGTGTTTACACAACTATGATTGAATTTCTGCAAGAAGTTCTAAAAGCTTCTATAATTTAAAAAGATGACTATGCTACAATGCAAGTGTTTAGGCATCTTGGAATTATGTTAGGTAAGTTGCCTGAAGCAACTTTCGGAGCAAAGTTTTATAGGTTTCATTTAATCATGACAACAGATAAAGCTGACCAAGAAAGATTTGCATTCTTAGCAGCTCCAACCAGAATAGGTTTCGGGTTTTATTTTTTTGGCAAAACATACTTGTTTTGAAAGAAAAAAGAGTAACAAATTTATAAATTTATCGAAAGAGTTCTGACTCTTAGTGGCAATTGTTTGTTGTGTTACAAGTTAATCAACACCTACAGGAATCAATTCCATGGTTTTAATCAAAACCAGTGCTACTACCAAAACTTCAGTAACTGATTTTACAAAACACATTAGTTAGCAAATCTCTGTACAATTTGCTATTCCACAAATTCATGCATACAGCATGTACGTGTATTGATGAGCTAAATTATTTAAGAAATTCTGTAAGTTTTACTATAAAGCGCAGACACATTTTAGAAAAACAAACAAATACAAACGGTTATCCTTGAGTACTTGAATTTCCTTTTATCTGCAGCCCCAAAAATTGAGGAGAAAAAAAAAACTGTGAAATATGCCTTGTATCTCAAGTATATTCTGTTAAGTGTTGGTTCATGATGGATTATTATATTGGTGGTGGCCTTTAGTAGTTTTTTCTGTTATTCTCTGTATCAGCAACTATATAAGGCACCACTGCACCCCCTTTGTGATCTGATTCAAAATCAATTAATAAACTTCCATTCTGTTGCCCGTGGATGTAACTCCATTGGAGTGAACCACGTAATCTGTTTGTGTGCTCTCTCTTTTCTCTCGGTTTGTTGTTTCTGTTTGCCCTCTGTTTTATGGTTAGTTTTTCGGTTCTTCTGCACTTGGTGTTTTCTGTACTGCATAATCACAACAAAAACAAAACTGAAAAATTCAATTTGACAACCGAAAATAGCCAAGTTTTCCCTAAAGCGTCAATCATATTACTCCTGAACAATGGAAGCTATAATTTGCACTCCCTAAATATGTATTTAATCGTCAGATTGGTCCCAAAATGGTTAACCAATCAATTTAGTTGCAAAATTTTCTTGAAAAATGACTATTCAAATTTTACAATGTGTTTATTATGTTTTTATTCGTGGTTATAATTTTTTTATTTAAACTCATCAATAAAATAATATAATTATAATGCCTAGTCAGTGAGTCGATCTTGAATTCCTAATAAATGTTAATATTAATAATTATTTCAAAAATACTTTTAATTTATTGACAGTGTACAAATTTTA
>PYAF01004447.1:134615-148453 GCA_007407185.1 Glycine tomentella
TTTGGGGGGGGGGGGGGGGGGGGGGACACAACGAGGTGGGTAGTTTGGGGTGGATGCCTCCTAAAGAGTAATGAAGGTGTGCAAAGGCTCAAGCTAAGATTCCGCTCGTGAGCATAATGGTATAAGCATGTCTGATTGTGAGATCGACTGGTCGAATAGAGACGAAAGTCGGCCACAGTGATCCAGGTGTCCCGTGTGGAAGGGCTCTCCCTCATATTCATGATTAAAATCCTAAAACCACTTTTTAACTTATAATTATAGTTAAATAAAAATATTTCTCCTTTTTTACAAAATTTCATTTCAAATTTAATTTATAAGCACTCTTACTATCAACCCAATTATAAATCATCATTATTATAATTTTTAAGATAGTTATTATAAAAAATCAATAAAATTATTATACATAGTAATTTGTAATTAGATAATAATGGAAAAATTCTTTACACCATAATATATATATATATATATATATATATATAGAACATTTACTCAATTTTGATGTCTTACACAATTTAAAACCTCTTTTAAATGTAAACATATGGCTTGGGACAATCATGGTGCTGCCTAATCTCTATATAATAGATAGTTGAATATTATTAATTGTTTTTCTTAAAATGATATAGAGATTTCTTTAAGAAAAATGATACAGAAATTGGTTAGGACCAATATTTTAAAAATAGGTTCGTGACTACTATTTCGACAGTAATGTCAAGGTTTTTTTTTACTGTTTGCGAGCATAACGCAGCTTCAATTATGGCCTCACAAGTCACATTTGTCCATAATTTCTCACAATATCATAAATGCGACAAAATTATAATCAATGGAATATAAAAGCTTGACCGAAACCATGGAAATGTTGTGATTTAAAAGAAATTATTAGCTGATCTAGAATCAGCACATCTCCATAGTTACGGATGGCAAAACGGGTCTGGTCCGGTGGACCGACCTGTTTGGCCTATGAAAAAATATAGGTTGGGTTAAGATTTTGAACCCACATTTATTAAATGGATTGGGTCAAATGTGGGTCAGGGCCGGACTAGCCCACCGAGCCAACAGCCCATCAGTAAAAATATAATAAAATATTTAATAGCTAATTAAATGAGTGGCTTAAAGGGAGAATGACTAAGAAGCAGTGAGTGATTTTGAATCCTTAACCCTAATACATTTTTGTTTGGAATCTAATAATGAGCTATACTACTTTACAAATATGTTTTGATTGCTTACATCATTATTAGTTTTTAGTATAAATAATTACATTTGAATTTTTTTACTTTTTTTTTTAAAATATTTTTTTATATTTTAAGTGGACTGACCCGCTAGCCCACTAACCAATTTTAAAGTGGGACGGATTAGTATTTTCAGTCCACTATGCAAAAGTGGACTAGCCAAACCCGACTCACTTTTTTAATGGATTGGGCCAGCCCGACCCATTTTTGAGTGGATTAGCCCATTTTACCATCCCTATCCCAACCAATATTTATATAGCACTTGTTTAAATTTTATAATTTATAAGTAAAAATTAACTACACTTCATTATGTGTCATGTGAATATTAGTAAGACCATGGTGATTATTTTTAATCTATAGAAATTAAAAATAATGTTAACATATTTACAATAACTTATACATCTTATTTAATAAATTGAATTAGACATCCAATTAGACATCGTCATAGGATTATGTTGATTTAGAATCATCTAATAACTTTTCAATTACCTAAGATATCCAATAACAAAAAATAAATTATCTATTAATAATATAAAATAATTTTACAAAAACTATATTCCAATAAGTTTGGTCACTTTTATCATAATTATTTTATACCATCAAGGCGATGATAATTTTTTATTGGTTATAAAAAAATTACACTAACTAATACTACATATTCATTAAACTAATCTAGTCTAATAACTAGACAATTATAATTCAATGGACACATGTAAAATTGAAACTATTACTTTTTTTTTTCTAAGTACAGTAATAACAAGAATCTGTCAATGAAAAAAAATAGAAAGTAGACTTACGAGAAGGCTGGAGAAGGAACCGATAGCAATGACGAGGAATCGACCCAAGTAAGAATCTGAGAGGAATGCCCCGAAGATGGATAAGATGTCGGACGCGGCAGTCCAAGCGTAAATTACGCTTGTGCCCTTCGCAATAGGCATGCGGTAATCGTCCCTCAGATACAGTATCATGTTGGGCAAGATTCCGTAGCTTGCCACTTTCTCCAGACACTCGTTCACTGATCGAGTCCACAATTGAAGTTAGCAAAATAACGTCGGTTATTGATGGTTATTGTCATGGTTTTAAATTGCGCTCCACATCATAATAATTTTTTCAATTTTTTCGACGTCCACAACAACATCGCAATCGTAATTACGACCAATAAAAAGGTTTTTATTTACTTACTGCGATGACCGTAACCGTAATTTATTGTAATTCAAGTTAAAATGAGTGAGTGAGCGTGTAATACCTATGATGAAGGGCATGGTTCGCAAGCCACCTTTTCTGATTTGAGAAGAAGACGAAGTACCATTTTCTAAGAGCTTCTCGTTGGTGGCACCAGAGGAATCCATCATGGCTTTTCGTTTCTTTGAATTATGACGTTTAATTGAAAGGCAATCATGAAGATTTTGAGGGGGTTGAAGATACGAGTTTATACGTAACATTAAAAAAAAAAACATCTTGCTATCCACGCCGATCTCGAGTTCAACTTTTTAAGTATTATTTTCTTAGTTTGTAATGTGTAGTCATCAATTATTATTTTTTTTAATAAAAAGAAGTCGTAAAAGTTAATACTGTTACTGGGCAAAATCACAAATAGGAGATATATTTTTTCATTAATTACACGTGATCAATTTTGAATTAATACCTTAAAAAGATAAATTATTTTAAATAGAAAATAGTAAATCTTTTAATTTTTAATTGAAGTCATAAAATATTTTACTACTTCAATTAATTTTTTTAATATATTTTACAACTTCAATTAATTTTTTTAAAAATATTTTACAATTTTAGTTAAAGTTATTTTTTTTTACTTTATACAGTTTTAAAGTTGTATCTTTTTTTTTCACTATACAACTTTAAAGTGATAAAGTGTCTTTTTTTATGATAAAAAGTGATAAATTTATTTTTATTTTTCATTTTTTTACAAAATTTGTAAATAATTTTTAATTTAATTATTTAATAAATATATATTTTTACTTTTATTTTAATACTTTGTATATATTTTTATATGATTTTATTTAATACTTTCTATTTTCTAATATTATTTTATTTAATATATTTTTATATAATTTTTATTTAATATTTTCTCAACTTTTGGTATATTTATTTTTAATATATTTTTCTATTTAGCACATAACACCATAGACGAATCAATTTTAAATATCCTAAAGATGTTCGTTGTGTAATTGAATTTGAAGGACATAATCGTGTTAAGTATACGAAATAATTTTTAAAATAAAATTAATTAATATTAATTTACCAAATTATTAATTTTCTTAATGATAATTGTAAAAATTAATTATTTTTTTGAAAATTTAATATTATTTGATAAATTAAAATTTAATATTAGAAATAAAATATTTTAATATTTTAATTTAAAATTTAAATATTTTACATTATTTTTTAATTTACAAAAAAAAATCTTAAATTTAGAAAAAATATAGAAAATATATTAGATAAAACAATATTTAAAAATAAAAAATATTAAATAAAACAATATTAAAAATAAAAATATTAAATAAAACTATATAAAAAATATATACAAAATATTAAATAAAACTAAAAAAATAAAAAAAATGCATTTATTGATTAAATAGTTAAATTTAAATTATTTACATTTCTTTTAATAAAATTACCACTTTTTATCATAAAAAAATAACACTTAATAGCTTTTAAGTCATAAAAAAAAGTTTACTACTTTAAAATCATAAATTAAAAAAATTAAGCCTTTTCCTTTTCTTTAAGATTCTCATGTCTGTAATTGCTGCATATTTATTTTAACACATGAAATCTTCATGTTAAAACAAGACTAACTTAGCTCATGTAAGAAAAGATTTTTTGGAAGAGTATTCAACTTCAAAAGCAGAGCCAACGTTTTTAAAAATATAAAAATTAGAATCTGATTAGAGAAACAAATTGTGAACTTCTGAAAAGAAATTTCTTATAAGACACTTGGTTTATTTATAATGATTATTTTTCAAAGTAAAAGGAAGAATTTGTTTAGAGAACCATATTCAGTAGAAAATCACTATCTGCCCTCCTTCTAGCGACCTTCTAAACTACTGTCAAGAAAAAAAGTGCACATCTGGAATCATCAAGTAAAAGGAAACTTCAAATTTAGAATATCACATATCCAACTATTCGTTCATAACGATTTGTTGTTCACCATTTATTGACAGTTTAGATATTCTAACATGCTAGCAAGTTCCATCCTGGCCATAAATTGTAATAGAAAATAATAAAATAAAGTGCTTTAAAAATGTTAATAATTGATTGAAATGGTTCAATATTTAACCATACTATACATGTTCTGGGGAAAGATCACAAAGGTAAGAATTCCTAAGGTGCTTAAATATAAGCCATGATTAACTGTTATTCTCCACTGCGACTGCACCATCATCCTGGCAGGCATTAGCCTTTTCCGGGGTAGCTCGACGGCGTATTTTTAGGTACCCAAATTTTCCAGCACCTGGTGATGAACCCTCAAAAATGAAGGGCAAATAACCAGTAGCTTTCTTGTACCTCTGCTGAACCTGCATCAAAATTTGTTGCAGGATTCAATCTGAGTATTTCATGAAGTCTCACTTAATAAGGCTTCGTTTTGAATAAGTTCTATAAGAATGAGATGGAAGGGAAGGGGAAAAACATAGTGGAAAAGAATGTTTCTTTCCCCCCATGAAATTTTTTTATGCAACAGACTTTTCTACATTAATTCAATTAAAATAGTAAAAATTTTGCTATAGAAACAACATCCTTCTCATTTTGATAAAAAGTTGAGTTAAATATATTTTTAGTTCTTATAAATAGGGAAATGTTCACTTTTAGTCCCTAAAAAATTGTCTCCTTTTAATCCCTCATTTTTTAAAATGTTAGGTGTAGTCCTTGCCTTGACAAAAACCAGACTCGTTTTTGTCTCCCATTTTTGGAAGTAGGGAGCATACATGACACATTTCCAAAAATGAACAACCAAAAGGAAACGACTTTTTATACGTGGACTAAATGAACATTTCCCTATTAGCAGGGGTTACAAATATATTTAACCCTAATTTTTTTTCCTTACTTGCCATCCAAAAGAGATATGAAGTATTTCTTAGTTATAATAATCAATGTGCTAAATTTATAATAATAATAAAAAATACCTCAAAAATGTGTTCACTGCTCTTGAGACAGTTTCTGCCAACTACACAAACTGTTCCACCAGAACCACCACCAGTTATCTTGGCTCCATATAATGTCCCACCTTCAGCTTTAGATGCTGCACTGTGCTGCAACTCTTGCACTAAGTTTACAAGCCTATCTGTACCATCAGAGCCAAGTCCACAAGTACTGTAGCTGTGGTGGCACTGCAAAAGATAGTTAAACTCAATTACTTTTCACCTTTTATAGTTTGGTCTTCAATTCCAATACCAAAGTTTACGTTCAAAATAGGGGACAAGAAAATAAGTTCCTATCAAACAAGTAATAAGCATGTTAATTTTCATTTCATTTTAACTTGATTAACAATAAATAATATAGACATCTAACTAATTGTTCTAATCTTCCTGTTATATACATGTTAAACGTAAGTGCATGCTTTATCACGGACAATACAATTGTTCATAATATGCAAAAAATCATAGTTTCAAATACTAGAAGTAGGAACCAAAACCAATATTAACCAAGTGTTTATCCAAAATTATTTTTCAGTTTCATTATAAATTTTGCAACAGTGTACATGAATTAGAACAGTAAGTTGATCAACTAAAGCTGAAGATGTACCTGATATAGCAATTCTCCTAAGGCTGTAAGCTGATAGGTTGAAGCTGCAGATGTTAAAAGTGCTTTCAAGGTCTGCACACCATATAATGGAGGAGAATTAATTAAAATTTCAAAATATTCAAACCAGGACAGATGAATATAATTGCTTCACGATAACAGGTAGTTACTGTGTCTGAAAAAAAAAAGAGTTTACGCAAGTCATTGTCTCTTATGAAATTTAGATTTTGCTTGACAAAACATTCAAACATACATTGTACCACATCCTTTGATCTACAAAATAATGAAAATATGATAGTTATTTGCCAAATATATACATGACTGAGTTGTAGAATCTTATACACAGGCCTGACTACATAATTAACTGCAAAACAATACTATCTAGATAAATTTTCTTAAGTACCAAATTACCACAGCAGTTTTACTGAGACTAATACATAATACTTGAGCAAAAGGATGCAACAATTAGAAAAAATCATCTGTTACTCATAACCAATAACCAATTAAATTCTTTAATGAAGAACTAACCACGACTCGGAAATTTTCAAATATGGGATGCATAGTGGGAGCTCTAACTCCATAAGTACGCTTTGGATCAATAGTAGTGACAGGATCATTATGATTTTGATATTGCTCTAAAAATGTCTCACCAAAAATGGACTCAGGAATTGTCTTAGCATAAAGAGTCACAAATCTGCAAATAAAAACAAATAATATGTTAACTTCAAGATTTAAGGAGTGGTACTAGTATCTAAAAGGGCAAGTTGATGAAAAAATTGAAAACGTCAATATAATGTAAAGCATTAATAATGATCCAAAAACATAATGAGACCAATTTATCTTCTTACTCCTACAAAATCATTGCATAAGTAATCAAAGGGTGCTTCTTGTTTAAGTAATCAAAGTAGTTCTTTATGCAGATGTCATTTATCTGCCATAATAATCCCCTCATGATAACCTATGTTAAGTAAAGGAGAAAAAGGACTTACCTATGAGGTGGCAAATTACATAAGTATTCTAAGGAGGTTTCTTGTTTAAGTAGTTCTATGTCATCTTGTTCCACTTCATCATAGTTCAATCCATTAGCAGCACAACTCTCAGACAATCCCTCAGATGCCTTGGCCTTTATCATCTTCATACCCATAAAGGCGCCAATTCTAACAGAACCATAGTCTGCACCTCCAACACTGAAATAGACAACACATATGATAGTTCATGAACATATTGAAGAAAGATTAAGGAGGACTAGAACAGTATATTCTTGTTAAAGGATGGAACGATCCAAAAGGCTTAAGTTAGATTACAGCTCATAAATTATTCTATATATCTAAGTGACACTTTCATGAGAGTTAAAAAAATCACAGAAACTGATGAAAAATGAAACAACCCTAACATGATTTACAAGTTAGCGCATACTTTCATTATATTATACACATACCACAACTTGGACACTAGTCGATAAAAATCTATGTTAGATCTGAAACAAAACTTAATCATAAAATTGTGATTCAAGATCTTCTAGTGATTAGGTGTACAAAATAAAGATAATAGATTTAAGGCTTAAATATGTTTTTGATTCCTAATAAATACTCAAATTTTGAGTGTGCTCCCTAATAAATTTTTGCTATGCATTGAGTGCTAATAAAACAACAATTTGATTTTGGTCCTTGATATTTTGTTTTAGGTCCTGATAAATTAGTGAATTTTGTTTTAGTACCGACTAATTACAAATGAAAAAATTTATTAGAGAGCAGAGACAAAATTTGCTAATTTAACTAGGGACTCAACTTAAAGAAAAAGTTTATTAGGGAGCAAATGCAAAAAAATATTTATTAGCGATCAAAATCATATTTAAGCTAGATTTAATAAGTTATTCGGCACCTGATTTTAGGTTAATTACTTAAATTGCTATAAGCTGTAGCCCATGGGTCCTATTAAATTTTTTTGGTTCATTAATAACTTTATTGTATCTATGAACAGGATCTAATTATAAATTTATAATTTTCAAATTGACAGATATTCTGGGTCTAAAGCTGTACATATTAAAATTATATTTATTTGTTAAATCAAGAGAGCATGTTTGTAGAGTACTAGTGTTCAGCAGCTACATTTTTAATTTTTTATAGACTACAGTATAACATTGATTGCAGCCTTCTATTTTCTTGGAAAGTGGAATTATTAATTACAGGAAACCCAAACTGATTGCCACAAAGCAGAAAAAGATATATGCGATAAATTATTGCAAATAATGATAGGCCACCAACCTGTGTCTTATTCCAGAATCAATTCCCCAGAAACGGATATGGCTGGGAATGTCAACAAGGCCAACAATCTCTGCAGGCTGCATCAATAATGAGCAGTACCATCATAGTGTCAAAAGAATAAGAAAATATTGTTTTTGATAGCTTGTGATGATGCACACCTGGCAAATCATAGCAAGAAGTTTGTTGGCTTCACCACATGAAGAAGCCATCTGGTCCATGACACCACATGGAGCTCCTACAATGTGGTTTTCCACCTGATGAAAATGATTGAATACATCAAGCGGACAATGCATCCTAGAGATAAAATTACAATCATACAAAATCAATATTCATCAGAGTACTGCATAAAGTCCAACCTTCTGGCAGAGTATGGCCAGATCCCTTGGGCCGATATTTAATCCTGAGTTACAAATATAGAAATTAATTTAATCAATGGACAAAAATTGAACCCATTTAAGCATTCAGTAAAGATAAAAAATGAATCAAGATCAGAAAAAAGAGAAGTTTCTCTTTTTGATACAATAGAAAGAACAGTTGTTCAAAGAGATCTCCTTTGTGAAACAACTTGGTCTAGCAGAAGATTAATTTACACCATAAGAAACAATAAAATGTCCAGATTCAATGAAAGTGTTTAAGATTATAGTTGTCGAAAAATGAACATTAAGGCAAGCATGATTACCATGAGAAGCTGCAATAGCATACATACTAGCAACCTCCACAGATGCAGAAGATGATACGCCTTTTCCTTCTGGGACTGCAGATGAAACCTACATATTTGTTTACAATGTGTACATCTTAGAATATAAAAATAAGGAGATAGAGTAAGTAGCACAATTATAGGCCACGACTAATGTTTCAACATGGCACTAAAAGAGAATGATCATCAAGAAATGAGTTGAAAGTGAAACTCATTGGCAATTATGTTATCAATGCTCATGGAAAATTCTCTAAGCATTAGTATGATATTTTGTTTTGTTTGCTAAAATGAAGTATTAGTAACATAGGTAGAGAACAGGACGTACCAGCATGCTGATACTATCTTCAAATTGAACACCCAATTCAGTCATTAAGACCAAAATTGCCCCTGCAACATATGCTGCCCACCTGTGATAGTTAATCATATTAGTCTAATAGAATGGCTGACATGCCTTATTCATATAAAATCATGCACAAGTGCTACCCACTTTTGGGAAGGATCTTGAGCAAAGTATTTCTTTGCTTTCTCATATGAGATTGGCTTGTCTTCTTCATCCATAAAATCAGATAAATCCATGTCAAATGTTGGGCCACGATTGCTCAATTCTGAGCCATATGATACCTGAAATGATCCAGATTCATTGAAAATACACAGTAAGAAAGTCTTATTATCTCTAGAACTGCAAGGATACGGAGATAACCAGATAATGTGTAATTTTATCATCAACATTATTCACTTCTCATGCTTCATTGTTACACAAACTCCAAGAAATACTTGTCAATGTTAACTGAGAGAATATAGAAATTCACATGTTCTCCAACATACGATTTGCAGGACAGCAGTTGGATTTCCCCCTTTGTCACTCTGTCGAGCCTCAGCATGTTTCCACAGCCTATGTTTACTTGGATGGTTTCTTTGTAAAGCAACATGACAGGCTTCTTTAATTGGCATCTACAGAAGAGTGAAAGGAAACAGAAGTAAAAGGCCAAAGTGAGTACTTGTTTAAAAATTTCATGAATAACCTTGTCAGTTCTGTAACATTTTCAGACAAGACCGATTGCATAGAAACATATGTCAATATTTAGCACTGTACATCTCTGTTATTTTTAGATATATAAAACTTACAAGCCTCCCACCTATCAACTTAGACTTTTAACATAGTTTAAACTTGACATATAGTTACTATCAACTGCCAATACTATCAACTTGACATGTAGTAGAGTGCATTTAGTACAGTAGTACAACAGCAGTAGAGGTATATACCAAAAATAATTACTATCAACTGCCAATATTATCTCCCTAAAACTAAACTTTATAGCATCGAGTCTATAATGATGTATAATCATAAATGTCAAATCACGTAAAGAAGTTAACAGTTGAAACTATATGGATCAAATGCAATGAACCCCAAAACCCTTGGGAGATAGATTCAACCTGCAGGACAAGACTTCCAGAATAGTCAGCAATACCACCCATGACGTCCAACCTTCCAGGAGCTCTTGTTACAAATATTTCTTCCTGTTACATGAATAAAACAAAGTAAAAAGTGAAAGAACAAACAGGAAAAGAATATGTATCTGAATTCAATAGAAACTTTAGTGTAGTGTCATTGTAATGTGGTTTCTTCAGTATTAATATCTTTAAAAGGATTGCTTGTATCCATTGAGAGCTCTTAGTCCAGAAGAAAGATTTTATAAAGAAATGATTTTCAAACAAATGATTAAGACCTCCCAGTTGAAGAGATTAGCCGCAGCCTTACGCTCCCGCCTTGTGTGCTTGTCCTGTAATTCAGATAGGTTCTGTAAGAATGCCACAGTATCTGGAAGTCCTTGAATATCTCCATGAAGAATGTCAAAGTTTTCAATGTCCCTGAAGAAAGAATATACGGAAACAATAAAGAGGCAGTTATATTGTCTCTTATTAGGACACAACAAAGAAAAATATACCCCTGAAAAGTGAAGTGATACTCACGAGCTAAACGCAGATCTTCCATCATCCACAGGGGAACCAGGTGTTGAGCGGCCAATTTGGTTTTCAGCAGTTGCATACCATTCTGGGATTGTAATATCTCGACCAGGGGCCCTTTGGAGTTGATACCCAAGAACTATGGCATCACGCAATCTTCTTGCCCCACTAAGCTATATATTATTAAGTCAAAATTGAAATGAAAGTCCAAATTATATTACTTTCCCTATATCTTCATGAAACTGAAGTGACCAGGAGCTCGACAAAATAAACAAAAGCCAACACTGCAACAAATCACATTCAGAAGTCGTTTACCTTATCTGATGCATAATTTTTTCCAAAAGCCGTCTCCTGCAGGATGTGGGCTGCCACCTACATTTTCAAATGTTTATGAAAAAAACTATCAGTTCTTTTGGAATAATCAAAGACTTCAATGATGACATAGAAGTGATAGAACTACATGATCAAGGTGAGGAAAGCAACAACCTTAGAAGAATTTTAATACTCAGATCATCACTAATTGGTAGATGATTACCATCCAATTAAAACATAACCATTTTAATGTTTCAGTTAAATTACAAAGACAGGTTATGAGGTTGGAAAATCCATCCCAAACAATAAAATTACTGGCAATGACAATGTTGGGTTAAATATTCTATTGGGGATTACAAACCTAATTGGCATCAACCAGTATCACTGACAAATCCAAGCATAGAACCCAAAAGAATGGGAATGACAGATGCACTCCTCAAAACTCTGCATTATATATCTATGGGCTACCAACAGGCTCAAAAGGGTGATGCCTTTTATTATTGATGAAAGACAATCTGGTTTCATTGAGGGGAGACAACTACTGCACAGTGTTATTGTTGCAAATGAGGCAGTTGAGGAGGCAAAGAGAAGCAATAAGGGTTGCATGATTTTTAAGGCAGATTTTCAAAAAGCATATGACTCCGTAAGTTGGGAGTTCATTTTGTATATGCTGAAGAGGATGGGTTTTACTTCTAAATGGATATCATGGATAAAAGGCTGTTTATCATCAGCCTCCATATCTATACTGGTAAATGGAAGCCCATCATCAGAATTTCAGCCTCAAAGGGGCCTCAGACAAGGGGATCCATTGGCTCCTTTCCTGTTTAATATTGCAGCAGAAGGTCTTACGGGGATGCTAAGAGAGGCCCAAGCAAAGAACCTGTTTGAAGGTTTTAAGGTGGGATCTAATGACACTGATGTTAGTATTCTGCAATATGCAGACGATACAATTTTCTTTGGGAAACCAACTACTGCAAACGTTAAAGCTTTAAAGATCCTGATGAAAAGCTTTGAGATGGTGTCGGGGTTGAAGTTAAACTGTAATAAAAGTAGCCTTGCCGTTTTCGGGATGGATGACCAGTGGGTTTCGGCCGTTGCCAATCTTCTGAATTGTGGGGTGATGTCTGTACCTTTTCTCTACTTAGGTATTCCCTTGGGGGCAAACCCGGGGCGGGGTTCTACATGGGCACCTATTATTAGAAAGTGTGACAGAAAATTAGCCACGTGGAAACACAAATACCTATCCTTCAGGGGAAGGCTAACCCTTATTAAAGCTGTTCTTAATTCAATCCCTATCTTCTTCTTCTCTTTTTTCAGGGTACCGGCACAAGTCATTTCTAAATTGGAAAGGCTGCAGCGAAGGTTTTTGTGAGGAACTAATTTGGATCAGAAGAAAATTCCATGGGTGAAATGGGAATCACTGTGTTTACCAAAGGAGAAAGGAGGGTTAGGTATCAAGAATCTAAGAGCTTTCAACCAGGCTTTGTTGGGGAAATGGGGTTGGAATTTATTTCACCAACCGGAAGCATTATGGGCTCAAATCCTTGAATCAAAATATGGAGGTTGGAGGAATTTACAGGTTTCTTTGAGGTTATCATCAGCTTCAATATGGTGGAGAGACCTAGCTTTGACCTATGGATCGGTACATTTTGATGGTTGGTTTTTTGGTGGTCTCAACTGGAATATTGGGTGTGGAAGCAGGGTTCTATTTTGGGAAGATTCGTGGAAGGAAGACAGGACTTCATTGAAAGACATATATCTTAGACTTTATCAGTTATCTAAACAACAAAAAAACTGTATCCAGCAAATGGGCAATCAAAGTCAAGAAGGATGGGACTGGCAATTACAATGGAGAAGACCTTTTAGGGAGACCGAGATCCAGCTGGTAATAACATTCCTCGAAGATATTCAGGGGCTGCCAATTAATCAGCAGCAAAAAGATTCATGGACATGGGCGGGTGATTCCAATGGAATTTACTCGGTTAGAAGTGCTTATTCCATGCTTACCGGGGAGGAGAATGTCCCCTTCAGGATGAAGTTTTTAAGATCCTTTGGAAATTGAAAATCCCATTGAAAGTTGCATGCTTTGTATGGAGGCTTTTGGCGGATAGACTACCTACAAGACTCAACCTTAGGAAAAGAAATATTGTCATACTCGACTCTCACTGCCCTTTCTGTAATCTTTCCGAGGAAGACGCTTCACATCTGTTTTTTACCTGCCCCAGTATCTTACCTTTGTGGTGGGAGTCATGGGCTTGGGCTTAGCATCATAGGAGTATACTCTTGTAACCCAAAGGAACATTTTCAACAATCATCGTTTAGTCATCTATGCGGGAAAGCTTTATCTAGGTGGCTAACTTGGAGGTCAGCATTAACATGGTGTTCTTGGAATCATAGAAATCAGATACTTTTTCATAATGTCTCTTTTAATGGTCACAAACTATTGGAAGATGCCACTTTTTTCTGTTGGTCCTGGCTGAGGAACTTAGAGGACGGTTTTGACACACCTTTCCATTATTGGTCTAGCAACTTAAGAGAGTTTTTTGTATCTATGGGGAGGGTCTAATCCAGATGTATTATGTCTTTTGTTTTTGTTTGCGCGAATCTGTCAGAACTTCG
>PYAF01004447.1:148553-170941 GCA_007407185.1 Glycine tomentella
CACTTTTTTCTGTTGGTCCTGGCTGAGGAACTTAGAGGACGGTTTTGACACACCTTTCCATTATTGGTCTAGCAACTTAAGAGAGTTTTTTGTATCTATGGGGAGGGTCTAATCCAGATGTATTATGTCTTTTGTTTTTGTTTGCGCGAATCTGTCAGAACTTCGATGGCTTTGGTATAAATCCATCAAAGTTCTGTGTAGATTCTGCGGTTTTGTATTTCCGTCAGTACTTCTTGTACTGCTTTATATTTATATATATAATTTATTTTTGCTGATAAAAAAAAAAAAATATATCTATGGGCTAGATTATATGTGTGTGTGTTTGTGTGAGAGCAGAAGAACTGGCCATCAAATATCAAGATCTTTCCCAGTTAGTCAATTTAAGGTCACTTTCTACAACATTTACACAGATTCATCAATTCATTGATTCATCAAATACATAAAACACTAACTACTAAGTAGGATGCAATTAATACCTCAAGCAAGACCAGCAAAAGAACGGTAAAGGTTTTTATGGAGTTGCAGATATTTAGACAGGAAAAAATGTATTCAACTAATTAATTAAAATTTAAAAGGTACATTTCTAAAGTAGGACCAAAGACTTGTTTTATATAAGCTAAACTACAACTGGGTCCTTTGGGATCAGATATGCATGGCTCAGCTCATTTCGGCTCTGTATCTCCAATGCAAACTCTGTTTGCTCACTGGAGATTCTTTTTTTACTTTGGCAGAAAAAAGTAAATGTTGCCTCTAAATCACATTTCCCTTTATAGGGAGTTTCAATTCATTGTTCAAACAGATACTTCATGGTCATGAGATAATGAATATGGAAGGTTACAAATTTCTATCATTCCTAAAGTAATAATTTAGACATGAGTCCACCATCCCCTACTTTTATCATTGACCTTCAATTTCTTTATTCCACACCAATTCTTAAGAGTTAAAGAAAAAAAAAAACAAACAAGAATTTATTAAGTTACAGAAACAAACCCAGTTGCACAGAGTAATATTTTTTGAAGAGTCAATTAATAAAAGAAAAAGAGGGTACCTCACCACCATTAATGCCTGCTTCATAGCAGGGTTTCAAACTTATTGCACGTTCAAGATAAGGTCTCCAGTGACCAGTCAGTAAATCCCTCCTAATCATTTCAACACCACCTTGATAAAACTAAAAAAATAAGATAATTACTTGAAAGGCGCTCAAAACAAAAAATATTGAAGACAAAAATACTAACATTGAGAAAGTCAATAGAATACCTCAAGCATATTTCTCAAAAAAGGTTCTTCATTGAAATAATCTCTACGTACAAAGACAAAAGGACACTTGTATGCCAAGGCCTCGCTAACAGTGCCATATCCAATTTTTCCTAAAATAACAAACAGCAATTAGTATAACTATTTCATTTAATCCAGCTTTGCAAGTTGCAGCTATTCAAGCTTCATACTGACCAAGCATACAGTCAGATGCCGCAATAATGTCTGGCGTATATGCATCTTTAGCAAGTTTTACAAAGTTAGGCGGAAGGTCTGCAGTCTCTGAAGCACCACAAACCTGGACCATAAGAGTAAGACATCACCAAATAATGCACAAGTACAATAAACGAACATTTTAAATGAGACAATGATACATAGCAGAGTGGTTGAAGAAGTACCAGGCACAACCAGCCAGGTGGTAAGAATTCCTCCTTTAGCTTCAATTCTGATGGCTGGAGACAAGACATAATAGAGGCAGGCAGAAGTCAGATGATGGGAGTGATTCTGTTTAGAGTCATTAGTAGAGCTCCATGGCATAAAATCCAGAAAAGTGTAAAATTTACAAGTATATGGTCAATAGATGATCAAAGAACAATAAAAATTTAGTATTGACAATAACAAATCCTGCAAAATATCTTTATGGGAACTGTAGACTATATTATGAATTTGTGTGAATACCAGAAATTATAATTAGAACAATACATTAATATATGCCTTGCTGATATTACAGAATAGAAGGACTACCACACAGTTATACCAAGAAAATTATTAATTACAAGAGGAAATAATCAGCACATTATTATAGGTTATAACATACATAAGTGATAGAGTGGTACATAATACTAATTATTATACATGTCAGTTAATTCTAATAAGTTTTTGGTAGAGTTTAGTTCTCAACAAGGTATCAAAGCCTGTATGACCACTTAGTCAGGAGTTTCCTTTAAATGAAGTTGAATTTCCTTACACAGTAAAATGGCCATGTGCATTGTCCTCCCTTTAATCGCAAAGGGCTCTTATGTTTGAGGAGGTATGTTAGAGATATAAAATCATTCATAGTCTTTCACAAAACAGACTAATCATTCATAGTCTTTCACATAACAGACTAAGCTTCGTGGAGAGTTTGTTGACACAAGTTATTAATGTGTGGGAAACAGTGCAATTAAGTATACATGGATTTTATTTTATGCGATGTGGGCTGCTTAACTGATGTAGGGTGCAAAAGGATCAACAAGATGGAGTCTTAAACACTTAAAAAAAATTCATAATGTCAACAGTAGCCAGAATTGAACATAATATAGCAGCAGATTATAATCATGAGATTTTATTGAAATATATTATGGCAAGATGGTGATGGTAAGAGAAGATAATTGTGGAAAAACTGGAAGAATAACAATGGAAATGGGCGCAGCACACAGTTTTGCCTTTGGTACTGGAGATAATAAAAGCACCTCACTCAACCAAAATATATTCATTGTAGAATTGCAGCAATCCACATTTCAAGTAAATGAACAATACAATAATGAGCACAAAGAGACAAAAGAGTGCAAGCATTTTTTACAAGCCATTCCCCCCTACCCCACCCATACAAAAAAAAAAAAAAAAAAAACTATTGAGGTTTGGTCTTGAAAAGAGTAAAAGAGGATATCTAGGTTATCACCTGCCCACCAAAGTTGAGAATAACTAGCTTCACATCATCAGTTACTCCAAGTTCCTTCTTAACCTTCAACAAGGAAAATCACGAGCTCGGATTAGGAGATAAATCATGCTATCAAATAGACCCACAGAGGTTTGTAAAGTAGTACCTCTTTTGCAGATTTGTGCAACCTCCTCACTACTAGAGGAACGTCAATAACATCACGAAAAGCAGGCACTGCAAATATTAGAGATGCCAAATTCTAGTTAACCATTCCCATCACCAGTTTAGGTGGATGTTAGGTTATTGTCATGAAATTGTATAATGATTGACTTACTTGGGCAATATCCCGGGAGACGGATAAGGAACTCGCAATGAGAATAGTCCTCAGCTATCTGCATCAGTGTATATCCAACTACACTTGTTTATCATTTTCAAGCACAAAGCATAGCAAGTGGAAGAAGACGATTTTCAGTTTTAAATTTTTACTTCCATTCAGCCTATTTTTATGCTTCACAATTATTGTGAGAAACAGACCGAGACATATTCCTAGCCAAAGTGGGGCATCTTAACAATTATTTCATTAGCTTTACAAACTAAGAGCATAGATGACATCCAAATATTCTGATTAATTTCAGGTTTGTTTGAAAATTTCAAATTTTGATCAAGGCAAAGTAGAAAATAATTTTAACATTAACTTGTGAGAGATATTTACTAATTACTATACTAATACATTCAAGAAGTGTGGAGGAAATGCAGAAAGGCGGTATCAATTTATTTGTGAATTCTGTCATGTTCTTCTTCAACCTTGATAGCTGAGACATAATAAAAATTAAGTAAAATATAGATATATATCACAAGTTTTATACAACTGACTAAAATACAGAGCATAAAAATCCAAAACCTTGGACAGAGAAAAAAATCAGCAACTTTTAACATTTCTCTCAAGGAACAAACATATGGGACAAGATAACTTCCTCCATAAAGAAAATTGTTGTCACCTGCCAAACTATTGAACGATGATGAAGTCCAGCAGCCATGACATACTCTGCATAGATGAAGTCCCAACTGAAATCACAAAGATATGCAACAAGGGTAATTATGGGTTCTGAACAAAAACAAACACTCTTGGACATCCATTTATATTTAAAGTTTCAATTACTATACAGTACAGACTAGTTTAGGCAATAAACTAGAAAGTATATCTATATCCCCAAAAGCAACTTCAAATTGATACCTGGAATGCATTTGTAAGACTAAAATGATGAAAATACCTTAAACTGTGAGTCTGAGACGAATGAATACATAAAATTCATGAAAATATTTGTCTGTTAAATTTTCTATCACAATGACAACATTGGCAAAAAGCTCATATGCTTCTTAAATAATGGTTTTTCCTTAACCAATTACTGTAAGTAACAAAAGAAAATAGCATTAAGAAGTTAAAATGGCAGTCTACATAAGTTACCTGAAATTGGTCACACAAACAGAGCGAATGCCAGCATCTGCTGCTGCTCGACAGGCAACTGGGACAACATCGGAGACCTGTTTTCTCATATTAGCTTTACAAGGATCCATCAAGTATAATATAGAAGTTTTTTATTTTTGTGAAATAAATGATTTTCTTTCAAAAAAAACACATGTTTAAGATATTTTAAGTTTTTGGATAAACTTTTGGGGAGAAAAGGCAGAGTATGAAAATAATCAGATTTCAGATTCTTTTGTTTAGAAGATGATAGGAATAGCTTTTTGAAATAATCACTTGTATAAAAAAGAGAAACTAGTGAGAAAGAAAAAGAAGCTGTTTTGCAGAAGAAAAAACTATTATTGAATTTTAAAAATTATAAGTCCTAATCATATATGTTTTTTGAGAGGTGCAGGTACTTAGTGTCTTTTATTGTATTTTTTTTTAAGGAATAAGTACTTTCATACTGAAAAATCCAAACAACCTGAAAATCACCTTTTTCAAAAGCCCAAACAAATGCGTTAAAGTTATTCTAAGAAGAAATCAAATTCATAATATAGTTTTTTCCCTGGTTGTCAGCTCTTGCTCATAAGTAAAAATAGTTTCCCCGAAATTCATCTTTTATAAGTCCAAACATTATGAATTACTTATCAGTTTCTCTTTACACTTTTGTTTCCAATCAAAAAGAGAAGAACAATTCATGTACCACTAAGTCAGCTTTTACAGAGTTCAGCCACTCAGTTTCTTGAGCCAAGATTTGAGCACGGGGCTTCACTGCCGTTTCAGAATACTAACACAACCACAAACAAAACAAGGGATAAGCAACAGAAAGAAACAACATTAAAGCATCTACTTCAATGCACTGCAACTATAAATAATCCAAAACGCAATCAAGGGCATTGCCATACCTTCTCCAAAGAGGCAAGACGATCGACAGTCAAAGCATCAGCCTGAACAGCTCCACAGTCCAAAAGCACCTGTTTTACACAAATGGATAAACATGTGCTTTAAAAGCAGCCTCTTTAAAGCATTGTACTCATAGCCATATACACACTGAAGTACAGCTCCAATGGGTACAAATTCTCACATACAGATCATTGCGATCCCAATTGCGGCAGACTGTTGCCAGCTGTCGCAATTGAGATCATGTCGTGACACTGTTAAAAATGCAATTTCACTGAAAATCTTAATCACCAGGACTAAGTTCAACATTTTTTTATTGCACATAACAAAGCTACACTTTTTCATCAAAAGCATGAAGCTTTTCACAAGCTCCACGGATAGGCTACAATCCACAGGTTGTATGTATTCATTTAGCTATTATTTCTCCCTTAATAATCATATCAATCGTTGACTAGACTATGAACACTACCCCTTTTGGATAACACTACAAAGAGACTTTAAAAGTAAATTAAACATATTTATATATATCAAATAAAAACAGAATCACTAAATAAATAAACTCACTTTACGAATGAATAGGCGAGGAGACTGTATTTCGGAGGTGAAAACGAAATCAGGAGCACCAGTTACCACATGCACATCATGCCCCGCAAGAATCAAATGCCGCACCACCTACGCATTCATTCCAAATTAAAATTCACATCACAAAAAAAAAAAAAAAAATCCCCACAAAACAGACACACTGAGAAAAATTCAAAAATAAAAAATTATCAGATGATCAAGGCCAAAACTGAAACCCAGTAAACAAAATTCAATTTTGAAATAGAATGCGTGATCAAGCACCCCATTTGGCCAAAAATGACGCGAAAACGAAAAAGGATGTGACTAGAGAGAGAGAGAGACCTCAGTGACTCGAGTGGCATGGCCAAAACCATGACCAGTGACGTAATACGCAAAGACGAGGTGCTTTGTGGATGCGGAGACTCCATCACTCTCTTGCTCGATCCTCATTTTGCAGTGGAATGGATCAACTCCTATCAATGTCTCCAACACAAGAATGATATTATAATGATGTTTGTTCGGATGATAAATTTATGTATTTATTATCGATTATTTATACCCGGAGAATAGGAAGGTAATTCCTGTGTTAAATGACCATTTTGGTTTCTGTATAAAAAAAAATTGTGATAATAGCGTTGTCGTGAAGTTTGTGAAATTTTGAATAAAAAGATCAATTCTTAATATATATATATATATATATATATATATTAAAATATAAAATTTCTCTTCTAAGAAACGACAAAAAGTCAACATACATCAACATTATAATTAATCTTATGTTTTATTTATATATATTTATTGTTCTTAAATATGGACTATGGAGAGAGAGAGAGTCCTAATTCTAGTTCCAACATGGAGAAATGATGAAGATGATAAGTTCATGATGATGCTGCTGCTGAAGAGGATAGGAATAGGGATGCGTGATAAGAGGGAGTTCAGTTGCGTCCAAAATTTGTTCAACTTGGATATGTCGATGATATATGGTTTGTTAGGCGTTTGTTTCATTAATCATTGCTGTTCGAAATTGGATGTGAAAAGTGTTTGTAGAGTTTTTGGTGTTGAGAACAGTGCCAAGGGATGAGGAATATCCTTGTTTTCTTGACACGTGATGGCCAATTTTGTCAGTGAGAACAACTTAAATGCCACTTTGTGGAGCAACAATGCCACTAGCAACTATGATTCATGGAGAGAAATTACTTTGTGAAAATTCTCTTTTTATATGGTAGAAGTTAAGAGACTTATCTTCATAATTAAAAAAATGTTAAGAGACTATAAAAAAAAAAGAGTTAAGAGACATTAACAATATTTAAATAATCTTTTGGTCCTGTAAAATAGGATGGTATTTTTTATTTTATAATTTAATGTTATTTTTAGTCTTAGTCTTTCTTAATATTTATTTTTTTTAGTCTTTATTGTAAAACAATAATAATAATATTATTATTTTGTTCAAGCTAGGTAGGATAATCTGTTTAGGTAACAAAATCACTCCTTCAAATATTCAATACTATTCTATATCTAATACCTAAAGTAATATTCTATCTAAGACCTAAAGGTTATTTATGTCTAAATGTATTATTATTTGATATTGAATTGTGTGTGTTTTTGGTATAAAAAAATAATGATACATTTGAATTGTGTGTTAAAAGTAATACTATGATTTATAAGAATTTTTCCAAAATAAAGGTGATGTTATAATTTGTACTCCTACCATGAGAGGATCCTTTCTCATGTAATTATCACTTGTAATTATCACTCAATTTGCTATTGTGAAAGACCGTTGCTTAATTCTAGGTGAATTCTAACATGAAGTCAAAAAATCAAGTGTTCACCGATGAGGGAGTAAAATGACATGTGATAATAGGTCATTTACTGAAAAAATAAAAATATTTTTATTTTTATGCTATTTTCTCTCTCCTGTGTTTCCTTTGCATTTTTTTCATTCGACACCACCCACCACCATGCCAATGACCTTCACCCGCCATCACCAACTCATCCCTTCTGGTGCGTCTCCATCATCTCCAATCACTCCTCCTCGGTTAAGCTCGCGGACTTCACCAAGTCCAGCCTCTCCCCTTCTCACGGACTTCGAGAGCGTGGCCTAACTCCTCGGCCACATTAAGTTCCTTCGTCGCCACTGCGTCGCCGCACTTGTAGCCCTCAATGCAGGTCTCTACTCTGAGGCCATTACTCGCCGAGTCAATCACCATTTTTGGGTTTTCTGGTTTTTTTTTGCAGATCCACTCCACTCCTCCGCACCATCTTCTCCCGCTCTCTGCCACTGATTCCCCTTCCTCCACTTCACGTGAATCATTCGACTGCAGTTGCTACTTCTCCGCCTCCTCGTTGGTAACAACTCCCACCACCACCACCACGCCAACAACCTCCTTGTGCCATTGCCACTCTTCTACTTCTTTCATTTTCCCTCTCCCTATAACAATGTTTCTTTTTCCAAATCTGAGATCTGGGATGAATTGGTTGTTTGTTTTTGTGAGATTTGGTAATTTTAAATTAGTAATTTGAGGTTTTGAAATTCTGAATTGGTATTTGGAATTAATGAAAGGTGGTAACCTTCTTTGATTTCAAACCTAATATTGTTGGGGTTGTTCCTGGAATTGTGGGTGTAGCCCTCACTGGTTATCTTTTGGATTCAACTCATTCATGGAGTGTAAGTAGTTGTTAATGTTAGTTTTTTTCCCCTTAATGTATGATTGTATCATTATGTTTATTTGATTTATATTCCTTTTCTATACCATGTAGATATCAATATTTGCACCATCGATCTTCTTCTATGTGACTGGTACCATCATATGGTTGGCGTTTGCTAGCAGTAAACCTCAAAGTTTTTCTGAGCAAAACTGATTCATGTTCCAATCATTCATTATTCTGAGCATAGCCTAGAAACTTAAGAAACCTTCATGCGAAGCAAAATTTTGTAAAACCCATTTTAGTAATTATATACTCAAAATCAATTTTAATTGCAAAATTTAAATAACACTATGTATTAAAATAAATTATGAATTTGTTAATTTGGAATGAACGAAATGTGAGATCTGCAACAACGAAAGAAGCCACCGGTAGAAAAAGAATGATGGTGGGAAGAGTTGATAAGATTAAGAAAAAAAGGAAAATTTTTTATCATAAGAAAAAAAAAACTTCAAATGAATTAAAAAATTACCGGTTGAACAAGTATTCCTTTTTTGATTTCATACCTGATACCTAATAAAATGGTAACCTTTTTGCATTAGAATATAATTTATCTTTTTTTGTGCTATTTATTTCTTTATTATTTTTTCTTCCAGTAAATAACCTATTATTATAGGTAAATTTAAATGTTTCACTGGTGTACCTTAAGAGAACCAACTTCATATTAGAATCTCCCTTAAATCTAAAGCACATGAACCTAAAGTTGTCCATCCAATGAACCTTTTGAAGTAGTAGTTATGTACTAAATTGTGAGGTATATAAAATAGATTATGTATTAAATTGTGAGACATATGTTCACCAAAAAAGAAATGTGAGGTATATAATAATTGTACTTTTTGTGTGAAGACATAATAATTGCAGATGAATGTATATATTCTCCTCTTATATGTATCCAAAAACAATAATCTCTGAATATTATTATTTACGTAAATTTCATTGCCAATGGTAAATCGATTAATCACTTTGATTAATAGTTTTTTTTAGAGGAACTTAGATTAATAGTTATACATAGTTATTATTTTATCATTTATATAGTTATTTTTTTACTATGTATATTTAATTATTTTTTTATTTACCAATAAATCGTTGGACTAAGTGGGATTTAACTTAATCCCCTTAAGTAAGGTATTAGGTTTGAATCTTGTAGATGAAAAAAAACGTGATTGCAGGAAGAATCCACTAAAGATATCTAGACAAATCGATGAACAAAAATCATTGACATATCATATGAGCACAAATGTAATATGTTCCTCTATAGAAAAACTTGTTTTAATAAAAATATCAATGGAAGTAAGTTCATACTTGATTAACAAAATATGTCAAACATGTTTTGACATCCAAGAACCTTTATATATATATATATTTATAGATTTTGAACATCCCGTTGTTGTGACAAAGAACAACTTATCGTTGCTTAGACCAAATTGTGAAACTAACAATTTCCATTTTTATCAAAATCATCTGCACTGGCTAAATGAAACAACCAATGAAACTCAAATTTGAATTGATTATATCTTGAACCTAATGAGAAAGAAAACCAACTTGATAACTTTGCCACAATATGCTATATGCAAAATGCATGTTTTGTGTTTGAAAATTCCTTTGCAATAGATTCTTTAAGTGCAAGATCTTAATCTATAAATAATTGTTTGTGGATACTTTTCATTGACAAAACAGAGAAAATTCTAAAACAGTAAGGAAAATATGAAAAAATTAGTAAAATCTTAAAGTAAAAATATTGAATAAAAAATCAAGTAAATATAAGTTTATCTTTAAAGCCCATGTGAATGAAGAAATATTCTTATATCACAAAAGAACACAACCATAGAAAATTGAATTTCCATGATTATCAACCCCAACCCATATTTTGAGTGGCATGTTATAATAATTGATTCGATATGTGGTGTCAAAAACAACATCTCCAAAAGCTTCATATATCACATGCTCAAATTGAGTCACCAAATGACCAAATAATATACTCTAATTTGTTACTTTCATCTATTGTGAAATCATACTTGAAGGCATCATCTATATCTTTCAAACTTTTGCACAATCTTAAAACATTTGAAGCATCATTGTCTTTACCAATACCACTTTGGGATTGAATAAAATTTCTAATATCTTTCTCCAGAAAAGGTAGATTACCTGATCTATTCCTTTTCTAACTAAAGCACTTTCATTATAAGACTTACAGAGCAACCATCATTTGACAGTAGTAGTATATGATTTTGATCAATCACCAAGATGTTAAGATAAGAAGGAAGAAATTGAACCTTTTTATCATCTAGTAACTCATGGTTATGACGATTACTAAAATATTTAACCACCCACTTTTCCTCAAACCTAATTGTTCTTCTAGTAACCAACATTTTTGTGCCACAATTGCATCTGGAAGTTTTTAATTTCCTTTGGCTTTCATCTTCATCAACTTTGTGTTCTTTACTAGTACCAACACGATGGCAAACAATTTCCCTTTTATAAATGTCCAGTGGATTCTCTTTAGACTGATTCTTACTAGATTTGTAAACATGAGGAATCCAATCATGAATTCTATTGGCTGGAGACAAAGGTTCAACTTGTTGTTCTTCAAAGGATTTTATATTTCTATCATCTTCAAAGGGCCAATCACCAAAAACATCTGCCACTTCAAATGTCATATTAATCTTAGTTCAAATTTGAATAGTTCGTATTTAAGAAAAAATGTTTGTTAGCAACTAAATATGAAGAAGTTCACTCATTCCAACTTGTCTAGCATCTAAAACATTAAGGACCATAATTTATAGAAACTAATTTATGCAATCCAGCACACAAAAAAGAAAAAAAAAACAAGAGATGGAAGTTATCAAAACATATAAATACCACAAGGAAGCAAACACACTACAAACTATAAAGAAAAGAAGAAAAAAATATAGTTATGTTTGAATGGTAACCCGATAAAAAGTGAAACATGCGTGAATGGAAGAGTTCAATAACAATTCAACTTTTGTTAAGCTTCAAATAAAATTAGACCATGTTTTTTATGTGTAAAATATGTAGGACTTGCACTAGGGAAAGTGTACCCTACACAGTAGTAACAATGGACTTGAAAGTTTGGATATTGAACCCAAAGGACCAATTGTATTCCTAATTAGTCAAGTTTATTAAACTAACAGTTGATTTGATTACAAATAAGATTTACATATTCTTATGGTTTTGATTTTTAGAAGAAAACAAATAAACTAATGCAAAGAGAGATTTGAGTGATGATAAGAGGGACTAAGGGTTATGATTCACTAGTACCAATTTTTCCCAATCCCAATCCTAATGAAATTCCTTCCTCAATTAATTATTGGTTCCCAAAATCAATCAAAGCCTATAATCAAGGTCAGAGGATGCTCTTTAGCCTAAATTAATACCCCACTAATCATGGGTCTATCAATTTAAGTCAAAGGATATAATCAATTATAGGGATGATCAATTAGAGATTAACTAATCTATCGAAGATTACCCAAATAGTTTGATCATGCAATTTAAAATAAAACATTCTTTACCTAGATCTACGAATTACATGCAAATGATCACTACTACGCAAATGATTAAATATTAGAATGGTCGGATCCAGATAAACAATAAAGATAAGGAAGACAATTAATTAACATAAAACAATGAGTAATTCTATCAAAAATAGGGAGAAAGGTACAATTGGACAATTAGATTATAACCCCCGGACTAGGGGGGACTAGCCACTCATGAACAAAGAAAAACTAGCAATCTATACAAAATAGACATAGATATACCAATAATACAGGAACTATCACGATTCATCCTCATGGTGTTGTCCATGGTTCACAACTCTCAAAGTCCTCAAAGTTCTCTCAAATTCGTAAAAAGATAAAAGTGAACAAAAGATTATTGTTTTTACAAAGTCTAAAGACCTATATATAACTTTCTAAAGATATTAGTTTGGAAAGACGAACTACTGCTGTGGTAAAATCTACCACGAGTGTGGTTGGAAGTGACATGAAACTGTGGGATGTTGTTGATTGACTACGACCCTCATGGTTGACCACAATCCTCATGAATTGATCACGACCATGGTGAATTTACCATGATCACTGTCGAATTGTTAATGTTATTCTGGAGGGCTATTATCATGTTATTGTGGTCATGCTACTTACAATGACCGTGACTTACAAAGTGTTTAAATCTTCATAAAATCATAAAATTTCCAAGTCTTTCACTCAATTGAAAGGTTGTACTTCTGCAATACAAAACTAGTGTCCAAACGTGAGTTTTGTAAAAAAAATGCATGCAAAATGACATAAGAACTCACACAAAATATCACTCAAAAACTGATTTATCATTTTCGAACATTTTCCCTTGCAATAATAGACCATGTCTTCTCAAGTAAAATTAATATTACAATATCTATTGCATATGGACTTTCAAACCTTTTCCTCTTTTTAGTTTCTTATATTTCATAAATAAGAATTCATAATTTTCTGTTAAAAGCGTCAAACATCCCCATTTCTTTCTACTTGTTATATCCAATACTTTACCAACTAAATTTATATGAAAACTTAAATGCAATAAATATTCGATCATTAATAGAAAAGAAGGAAATAAACACAGAAAATGAAAAATAGAAGAAAAAGAAGAATGAAAAGATACACAAACCAGTGAGATTATTCATAGTGGCTCTGTTAGATCATTAGTAGATACCATAGCTAACAAAGTGTAGAAGAAGAAAAAATAAAGACATCACACAAGAAACTAACAAAGAGAATGCACACGGAAATCGTGTGGCTTCCACCTTCTAGAAAAGTTTCAATCTTTAGTGAAGTCCCCGCTAAATTGGGTGAAACTTTTATCTTTTCTTGTTAACTGTAAAAGATCGAACGTCAATAAAAAATGAGGGAAAAATGAAGAGGCATTAAGAAATAGGAAATAACGTTATCACCCTTATTTTTACTTTTATTAAATAAAATTAAATGATTTTTTTGTTCAGCTGAAAAGGTGAAACTTGCTAACTTACACCTTAAATTTTAATAGGTGTAAAGTAGCATACTCCCCCCCCCCCCCACACACATATATAGGATACCACCAAGCCTTAAGAGCTCATACACAACTCCTCGAAGTTTATGATGAAAATACAATGAACGCTAATCAAACAAACCAAGAGGGGGAGTGAATTGGTTTATCTCAATGATTTAAAGTTTTGCTCAAAACAATTTGCGGAATTTGTTAAATGGATCATATCACTTAAAACCCTTTTAAAATTAGAATCTTTCTTTCAACCAAAATCACCCTTGGAAATCAAGTAATGCCTGAATATAAATCTTGTTGATAATTTCTTGATCACCCAAATGCAAACAATGAGAAATGAACAGAAAGAAATTGTTTCAATGATAATGAATAGACAAGCAATGAAACATACAAAGATTTAGACAAGATACAAAGCAATTATACTGGTTCACCTCTCAACCTTGGAGGCTACATCCAGTTTCTTCCAACCAACACTAGGTTAGAGTAATTACTATATCAAAGAATCTTTTACAAGCAGTTTACAAGTGATCTCTTTATCAACACTAGACAAAGACACAAATTTTAAAACCCTATTAGAATACAAATCACCAAGATACTGAGAACCCTACTTAGAATCTCAACCTCTAGAGAATCCTACTCTAGCATGCTTGAAAATAAATACAATGATATATCTCTAAACAATAGAAATTGTTAGAACATCTAAAAAGATAGGTTCAAGATAAACACAACCTGAGATCTTTCATGTATGAATGAATGAAATGAAATGATGTTACCACATTCTCCAGGTTGTAAGAAGTAATAGCTCAGAATCGCAATCTTGAAAATCTTCTTTTTCTAAAACATCTTCAAAAATCAGAAATCTTGATCACACAAGATGATGTTCGAAACTCAGACCAAAACAGCAATTTGGGCACTTATGAAAGCTTAGAAATTTTTGGATAAGTCACTCTTCTTCTGAGAAAATCGCACAATGTCTATTTATAAAGAAATAGACTCACCAAGCTTTGTATAAAATAGAATTAACTGTCAATAATCAATTATTTCGACAGTGTAATCGATTAAATTGCCATATGTAATCAATTAAATTGACCAAATAATCAATTAAATTGTTCATCAGCTTTCTGGAAATGTTTCATGAACAAAATAATTGATTAAACCATACTGCAATCGATTAAAGCAGCAAGTCATGAAAGTGTAAAACACTTATGTAATCGATTACGATTCATGGTAATCGATTAACACAGAACGACATGTTTTCCAGAAATAGACTATGTAATCGATTACAAGAAATGGTAATCGATTAAGTCAACAAAACATAGTTTTCTTTTAACACTATGTAATGGATTAAAACAAACATGTAATCGATTAAACTGTTCTTCAAGGCTTTTCCAGAAAAGTTTAAATGTCTTTAATCGATTAAACTACTTGCGTAATCAATTAAAGCAGTAAGTCTTGCTTTTTTAACAACTAAGCCATGAGAACTTAACCTTTTAAAAAATCATTTGATTTCTTTTAGATTTAAAACTATGAATGCATGATCATGAGAATCCATATGCTAATGAAAGATCACAAGGCATTTATCGTGAACCACTTAGATGAATTACAAATGCCTTCAAGTGAGTGGGCATGTAAAAGTTAAAACAAAATCAAGTCTTCAACCTTGGTTCAATCTCCTTGCAACTTCCTTTAAACTCAACAATCTCCCCCTTTTTGGCTTTGAGCATGCCAAATCAATTTGTCCATTTGTCTATTCTTTTGATTGCTTTAGAGGGATGACTAATTCCTGAAATCTAAGTCAGCTTTTGCAAGATCAAGCATGAGCATCACTCATTTAATAATATGCTTCCCCTTACTTGGGTAAATTCTTACACAGTTTTTAAAAAGCATTCATGCAGTCATGCAGTTCATGATACATACCATTTTCTCCCCTATACCATATAATATTTCAATTATTACTCCTCCTCAATCAAATATTTCTCCCCCTATTTGGCTTATCAAAGACAAAAGAAGATTATAGGAAAAACAGGGGAATAGAAAGATAGAAAACAGAAACACTTGTATTAATGATAATTCAACCAATACATTAATCATCCAGAAATTTAAAATACTTAAACAACCAGCAAATATTTAAACTAAGCAACAGAAGAGAACAAGAGCATAAAAATAGAGACAAACAGAAGACTAAGAAAGAAAATAGCAAGCCTAAAAAGATTGAGAATCATCATGGATAAGCCTAGCCTCTATGCTTTCTAATCTAGATTTTATCTCCTCTAAGGATGAATTTGTTTCAGCTCTATGCTCATGATGAAGAGACAACAATCCATCCATCTTTTGAATCATAAGAGACTCAAAAGGACTGTAGGAAGGTTGACCAGAGCCTTCAGCCTCTTCTCCTTCTTCTGCATCAGCTTCTTCTTCTTCATTTCCAGCTGGTGGTACTAGTTGCCCTGCCATCTGCCATCCATAAGGAGTCTTGATCATTCCAAGTTTAGTCAGATGTTTCTCCTTAATGAGTCTGTTGCTGGAATTTGCGTTATCCACAACCTCATTAGATACATCAACCTTGAAGTAATCAATGAATCTGGAAATTAGGACAACATATGGAAATGGGTAGTTCATCAATCTCTTAGACTTAAGCATTATCTCCTGAATTATGAGGATCCAATTCATCTGGATTCCATTTTTCAGACCATAAACAATCTGAATATCATCATCAGTTGCTTGAGCATGGTTGGTGGACCTAAGAGTTAGGATGTAGGTGATGATGTAGTGAAGGAGTCTGTCCTCATGAGTCATGGTGTAACACCCCAATATTTCTATGTGTATTAAAAGTGTAATTGATGCGATATTTTAAATCAATTAGTAATATGTGATTAAAGGATTTTATGTAGAATAGAAATTAGCCACATTACAAAGATATAGGCAAAATAATGATTATGTCACCCTCCCTATAAAATAGAAATTATAAGAATACCCTTAGAAGGATAATTACCAAAATTTGGACAATTGCAGAAATGACAATTAGGTCCCTAGGGTGGTAAATGACCAAAATACCCTTTAGGTAAGAAAATGCCCAGATGATTTTGGAAATTTTGTGGGAACCTGAGTATGGAATAGAATACTTGTAGATAACAAATTATTAACTAAATAGGTGACAAGAAACCATAAAATAGGATTTCTATGAATTTTGATAAATATTTTGGAAAAGAACTCAATTCAGGCTATCTTAGGCATCAGAAAATTGTATAGAGAGGATAGTTATTATCTTTGGAATTTTCTCTTAATTATGGGATAAATAGACTTCTTTAGTAAGGTATTTTAGTAATTTTACGAATTAAAAACAAATTGGACCAATAAGAAAATAGAATTTTGCTATTACATGTAATAAAAGGAAAAAGTTGTTGATTTGGTTCTAGGAAGAAAGCCTTGGCTGTATGATGCAAAATCCATGGGGAAGCTTTAAGAAAATTCAAAGATTGGCCGTATAAATAATTAAGAAGCTTGGAAATTTTCATTGGTCCATGTGGAAAGTAGCCATTAATGCCTTAAGATATTTTAAGATGCAAAAATTTATCACAAAACTAAAGCACCATACGGTTGAAGGACAAAGCAAATGGAAGGCCTTCATATTGTGAATACACGTGCAAAATAAGCCTAAGACAAGGAAGTGGTAGAAAATTCAAAGAAGCAAGCATTAGCCAATAGAATCGAACTAGTGGAAAGTGAAATAATGGCTTAAAGATATTTTGGGACAAAAGGAATCTTCACAAAATGTCTAGCTTCCTACGTAATGTGAAGCCAAGAGAAGCCTTCCACAAAGCTAAAATCCAACATGCACCAAAGGAAGAAGGAAGAAAAGTGTAGAACAAGCCACTTGGAGGAAGCCAAATAACCAACCAATAAGAAGCAAACACAAGGAAAGGTGGTCATCATGGCTTATAGATAATTTGTAGTAAAAAATCAATATTTATCCTCATATAAAAAGCTTTAGGACTGAAAATTTGGCAGCCTAAGAGGGGAAGGAACCGAGCAACACAATTTCACCATCCATATTCCATTACTTTCTAAAAATCCTTTTCACTTAAAAAGCCAAATTAAGGACCCACTCACTTAGAATTCCACGTGAAAGACCAAAGGCATAAGAAGGCAAGATTGTCTAACTTTGAGGGAAACAAGCAAGGTATGGGGAAGTCTCTTGAGAAACAAAGTTTAAATACTCATTATGTTAAGATTAACAATGGTTTTAATGAAGATTCAAGCCTTGTCTACTAGGTGTTTGTGGAAATGTCCCAAAGAACCCAAGATGTGCTACATGAATGATTATGTGACTAAAATAATTTTGATCCTAGTTTTATAAATAATGATGGAATAAATAACTCGAATCTAACTTAACTAATAAAATTTAAAGTAACCTACAATTATCTATGTGATGTTTATTTGTAGAAGAATAATGGTTTAGATTTATAATTTTCAACGAATTATAAAGTAACCTACAATTATCTATGTGATGTTTATTTGTAGAAGAATAATGGTTTAGATTTATAATTTTCAACGAATTATTTTGCTACCAATTTTATATATATTGGCCGAAAATATCCTATGTTTCCTTAAGCTTGTATATTTATTTTGTTTTGTTAGAATCATGTCTATTATATTAAATTTCATAAGAGATAATAAGGTAGATATAGTTTTCTTTCAAGTATTTCATTAAAATCCAGCTTTTTGTCATATGAAAAATGAAAGGTTTCAAAGAAAAAATAATTGGTTTGTATGGTGGTAGTCGTGTGGTTTTTGTATGGTTTTGTGAAACTCTATGTGATGTTTGAAAATGATGTATGTGGTTAAATATACCTATTCCATGTGGCTTGAAATATATTAAATTTTGATGTATGTGACACACCAAGTGAAGAGTGATGAATGATGAGATGAAAAGAAGTATTCATGCATGATCTATGTGCATATGCCCGGCAGGGGTTAATCCGTGAAGTTGTTGCCTCAGAAGGAGGTTTGTCTGATAGCTAGAGTTGAGAAAGAACGTTCTAAGGTGATGAGCTGGGGGATAGTGGCCGTGGGGAGATCACCTACCCATGATGATCACATGTAGAGTGGGTGTGAGTCCTATTGCAACACGGACCTATCCTGACTGATCAATCCAACTCGCCAGGTGTTAAGCTATTCTGACTATGGCCATGTGTTGAGAAGTTGAAAAATCATGCATCGTGCATTTTCCATGCATCTTGTGGTGTATTGATTGTTTATGAAATTATTCTTTTATTTAAACTCTGTTTATCATGACTTACCCTATTTTTGTGTCTGTGGTTGACACCTGTGATGACCTCAATTTAATTGAGCGAGCAGATGAGCAGTAAGCTTGACAGTGGATGATTTACAAGAAGATGTGATGAAGACTCTGTGATGATTTCTACCTTGTTATGCTATGTATTTTGGACTGTATTATAATAATTATCTGTGGACTGTAATCATGGACTGTATGTTATGCGAACTCAAAAACCGTTAGATGACGAATAATTTCTTCATACTTTTCCGTTTTCTTCCGAAAAATTTAAAGGAATTAGTTTTGGGCTATGACACTTAATTTTCGAAAATTAAATAAGTATAAGAAGGATTTTTTTTTTCAAAAAAAGGTAAAACAAGTAAGTAATAAAGCGAAGTAGAAGCGGTCGTTTCACATGGGACCTATACTGAGTCTCAATTCCAGTCTCATGTGAGGGTCAAGTAACATCTCTCTGTAGGTGTCTACCCTATTGTATCCTCCAGCTTCCTCCTCAAATTTTCTTTCTCCAATAAAGGAAATACCAGCAACCTCCTGCCAAATTTCAGGGGTTATCTCCATGGCTACCCCATTCACTTGAGACAATATTGTCCCTTCCATAGAAAACTTAGAACAGGTGAAAAACACCTTCACTAATTCAGGGTAAAAGGTACCCTTCATCTCCACAAATTTCTTCAAACCTTGAGTTTCAAGCATGACTGGGAATTGAAATCCTTCCCTATTGAACCAACCAAGGTCAAGATGTTTTGGAGGACATATCAGTTTGGTAGCATTGAATTGGAGGTAGGTCATTTTTTCTGTTTCATTTGAGAACCAATGATCTAATCTACTAACGGCTGGGTTAGAGGTTTCAGCTTTTCTCTTAGATGGTTTGGTTCTTTTAGGAGTAGACATAATGGCTAATAGAGGAAAGGCTATTTGGACAGAGGTTCAAGACTCAAGCAAAGCTTAAGATAGAATATGAGAATGTTGTGTTTCATCCCATTCATCAAAGGCTATTTATATAGCAGATTTTTGGCTCCAAGATTGAAATTTGAAAAGTGTAACAGTTATTTTGAATTAACTCACGACCATAAAAACTTTGGTTTTTCAAATTTTGAATTTTATAGCAGTTGGACAGTTACAATTTTCAAAAAATCTGTCAGAATTTGCAGTAACTCCATGAATAATTGATTACTGGCTTATGTAATCGATTAATTCATAAGCAAAATGCAAGTTTCGTAAAGTTGTAATCGATTAACCCGAGGTGTAATCGATTAAACCAGAGAAGTTCAGTGCTGGAAGATGAAGTGTAATCGATTACAAATTGTGGTAATCGATTATTCCAAAGAGAAATGAATTTTTAGAAGGTTTTTCAACATGTGTAATCGATTAATTCGATCTGTAATCGATTATTCTAGTGAACGTTGATTTCAAAAATATGAAAAGTAATCGATTACGACTCTTATGTAATCGATTACATGACTTCAAAAATCTGTCTGAATAGGTTTTAGAGCCAATTTAATCGATTATTTTGTGGCTTAATAGATTAAAACAGTGAATTTATCAGAATAAACAGTGAAAATGCAGTAGATTTCGAGTATGAACGATTTTGATTATTAATGACCAATCAAAGATGCAATTCCATGTCAATGAGCATATACGTATCAAGCTAACACACACTAGATTCATCTAGTATCCCTAGCATGTTTCTAAGAATGTAGAACCTATCTCTATCCAAAGGCTTAGTAAAAATATTAGCTAATTGAAAGTTGGTTTCAACATATTCAATTTTGATGTTACCCTTTTGGATATGATCTCTGATAAAATGATGTCTGATTTCAATGTTCTTTGTCCTTGAGTGCATAATAGGATTTTTTTGATATGTTGATTGCACTAGTGTTGTCACATAACAATGGAATCTCCTTTATCTCAACCCCCAAAGTCTTGAAGTTATTGCTTCAACCAAAGACTTTTTGCACAACAACTTCCAGCAGAAATATGTTCAGCCTCAACAGTGGATAGGGCAACACATGATTACTTCTTGCAGTGCCAAGAAATTAATGAGCTTCCTAACATGTGACATGTTCCACTTGTACTTTTTCTATCTAATTTGCACCCTACAAAATTAGAATCAGAATATCCAATCAAATTGATAGGTGTACCTTTTGGATACCAAATTGGTGTAGATTTGAGATACTTGAGGATCCTCTTGACCACTGTTAGATGAGATTCTTTGGGATTTGCTTGATATCTAGCACATAAGCAAACACTCAACATAATATTAGGTCTACTAGCAGTTAAGTATAACAAGGATCCAATCATTCCTCTGTATTTAGACTCATCAACACTTTTGCCCTTTTCATTTGTGTCAAGATAGGTAGAAGTTGCCATTGGTGTTATAGCATCCTTGCAACTCTCCATTTCAAACTTCTTAATCATTTCCAAACAATATTTGGTTTGACTAAGGAAAGTTCCATTCTTCAATTGCTTGACTTGCAATCCTAGGTGTTGATTTGAGGGGGAGCTGAATGAAGATCAAGTGAAGATTCAAGCAAAGTTCAAGACTTGGAGGTTTTGGCTTTCAACATGGATCAAGCTTTGAAGAAATGATGTTTTTGATTTAAATGTAAAAGGTCTGAAAGCATTGTGATGATCCAAGTTTTAATTACATATCATTCATATAGCATTGAATCATATAAAAGCTAAGTAATTGGTTTGGAACTTAGGAAAAAGCTAGTGTTTTCTAAAAGATAGTATATAGTCGTTTTAATCGATTACTGGCCTATCATAATCGATTATTTTGTTCATCAGTTTTCTGGAAAATCAGACATAAACACTTTAATCGATTATTGTATCAACTTAATCGATTACATGAAATATCACATGCATAGGATTTGGCCTTGTGACTGCTTTAATCGATTACCATGATATTGTAATCGATTACTCACTTAGTTGAAAAATACTGTCACTCTGGCTTAATCGATTACCATGTATTGTAATCGATTGTTTTAGTACATTCATGTTTTTGCATCACGCTGCATTAATCGATTACCAATGGATGAAATCGATTATTCTTCACAAACATGATTTCAACATAGGACTGCTTTAATCGATTACACTAAGATGTAATTGATTACACTTCAGTATCAGGATTTTAGCTTAGTCTGCTTTAATCGATTACACCACGGGTTAATCGATTATTTAACCCGTTTTAATGAAATCCTGAGAATACCAAAAGACGGTTTAATCGATTACAAGAGCGTCTGGAGCGTTCTTAATCGATTATTTTCATTACGAAAATAACTATATATATAACCCTTGCCTTTTGTGATTCAACACAATAGAGATTGAGATTGATCTTAAAACTTTTCGATGTTCTGAGCTTTCTAAGGAATTTCTAAGGCATTCTTCTGGGTTATTTGAGCTTTGCTTCCATTATGTCATTCATGTGTTATTAATCTTGTTAGTGAAGCAAACTACTCTTTTCACAAAGGTCTAGGAAAGCTGGTCTGCATGTTTGGTTTGCACTTAACCTGAGTTTTGTCATTCATATGCATTTCAATCTT
>PYAF01004447.1:171041-190897 GCA_007407185.1 Glycine tomentella
GTTTTTCTTGCAAGAGGAGATAGTGTTTCTCCAAGGGAGGTAGGGTATCTCCAAGGTCTGCTGAGTAGGTTTCTCAGTGTGGGTTTAGCTTCTAAGGATCTAATAGGGTTTTAGATCTCTGAACTTCCTCTAGGGTTGAGGAAGAGAAGCTTGTAATTGCTTGTAAGAAACATATTTGCAATAGTGGAACTCTACTCTAATGTTGAGTAGAAGAAACTGGATGTAGCCTCATAGGTTTTGAGGTGAACCAGTATAAATCTTATCTCTTGATTTATATTCTGCAGTTTATATCATATCTTGTGTGAATTATATCTTGTGTGTTTGTGAATTCTTCCTTGAAAGTTTATTCTTTAGGCATAACAAATCTTGGATTGATTTTGGATAAAGTTTTCAATTGTTTTTGTGATAAAGATCCAAAGGGCATTAAACTCTGAATTCAAACTCTGATATTGTTAAAAGAAAATTTTATTTTACCAAGGTTAACCAATTCACCCCCACCTCTTGGTTAAGTGTGAGTGTTTCTTATTTTCCACACTAGGAAGAATGTAAGCTCTCCCATCATTGACATATCAAATTCACTCTGCATTGATGTTGAAAATTCTCTGCACATAGATTGATTAGTTGAACCAAAGATTATGTCATCAACATAAATCTGTACTAACAAAATATCCTTTTCTCTTCTCTTGATAAACAAAGTTTTATCAACTTGTCCTCTCGTGAATGATTTTTCAAGCAAAAATTTGCTTAACCTCTCATACCAAGATCTTGGTGCTTGTTTCAAACCATATAAAGCTTTTCTTAATTTGAAAACATGGTTTGGATGCTTGTAATCAATAAAACTAGGTGGTTGATCCACATATATCTCTTCATCTATATAACCATTCAAAAATGCACTTTTAACATCCATTTGAAACAATTTAAAGTTCATCAAGCAAGCATATGCAAGTAATAACCTAATGGCTTCTAATCTTGCAACTGGAGCATAAGTCTCATCATAATCAATGCCTTCCTCTTGGTTGTATCATTTAGCAACCAATCTAGATTTGTTTCTTATTATGATGCCACTTTCATCCAACTTGTTTCTAAAAACCCATTTAGTGCCAATAGGTACATGAATAGATGGTCTAGGAATTAATTCCCAAACATGGTTTCTTTTAAATTGATTTAACTCATCATGCATAGCCATTAACCAATGTTCATCCAGCAAAGCTTGATCAACATTTTTAGGTTCTATTTGAGAGACAAAAACCATATCACAACAAAGATTTTTTAGAGAAGATCTAGTAGAGACTCCCTTGGTTACTTCACCAATTATGTTGTCAAGTGAAAGATCTTTGGTTGTTCTCCACTCTTTGTGCTTTTGTATAGGAGTTGAGTGTTCCATCCCATCATTTGGTTCAACTTTTCCTTTTTCATTCAAGTCATTAAGTTGCAAATTTTCTTCACTCTGACCTGCATCATTGTCAAACTCCAAATTCTCCTTGGAAGGGTTAGTCTCATCACATACAACATGAACAAATTCCTCAACACACAATGTTCTTTTATTGAAGATCCTATAGGCTTTACTATGTAAAGAGTAACCAAGAAAAATTGATTCATCAGCTTTAGAATCAAACTTGCCAAGAGAGTCTTTTCCATTGTTTAAAACAAAGCACTTGCAGCCTGTTGCGAATGCAGCAAGTGCATCGCTCGTTTCAAGTAATAAAGTGGGTAAGTAAGTATCGTCTCCACAGGGATTGGTGTGAAATCACAGTAATTAGCAGTCTAAGCAATTGGAAAAGAAAAAGAAAATGTTTTAAAGAATTGTTGTTGAGTGGTTAAATGTTTGAATAAGAGCAGAAATTAAAAGAAGTAAATGCAGTAAAATAAATTGGGTTGTTACCAATGGAAATAATAATTGTGGTCAGGACTCAATCCCCTCTGATCCCTATCTCTTTCACTTAACGGGTTATCAAGTTTGATTGTTTCTAACTGCTCAGAGAATAAATCTTTTCTAATTTAGCTAATCCCTTAGCGAATTAACCCTTTAACCTGAATCAAAAACCTAATCCCTTAGTGAATTCTATCAAGTTAAGCATTTAAAAGAATATATTATAAGGTTCTGCAATCACGCATCCCTATCCCTAGGCAATGAACAACTGTTAATTTACTCATGTTAGAAATTAGAATCCCAACATCCCTATTGCGAATCCTAACCCTCAGTACTTAAGTAGAATGGCCAATTCTAAATAAGAATAAAACAATGAACAGCAGAGCAAAATAAAGCAAACATAACAATCTCATTCAATACCAGTCAAGTTACAGAGGAGTTCACATCGGTTCTTGGCCTAACCACAATACAGAGTTTAGCCTGACATAGGCCTCAAGAACACCAAAGCATACATGAAGAACATAATTCTGCAGTAAACCCTAGCCTTGATTCTATGTAAAACTGAATTCCAGAGGTTTAGAATGATGTTTACAGGTAAGGGAATGTGTTTTTCTTCAGTCCAGAGGTCCCTTTTTATAATTGCCTTCAAGATAGTTTAATTCTGGTAACAAGGACCCTTTCCTATGCCAATTTTTGAACCAGATAAGTTTAATTCAGGAAAGAGAATCCATGCCGCACTGATGGAGTGGGGTCTCGCGCTGATCGCATGGTAGTTGCGGCTTGATGGCGCGACTAGCGCGGGATTCCACACTAACAGCGTGAAGTCTTCGAACTGATTTGGCTGGTCCTTGCATGCTTCCACGCTACTCGCGCGGGATCTCCCGCTGATGGCGTGAGTGCTTCGAATTTGTGGCACTACTGGCGTGGCCCTTGGTGTGACTCGCGCGGCTTGTTCGAAACTAGGGCTTGTATTTTGGCTATGGCGCGACTCGCGCAGGATCTAGTGCGATCTGCGCGAGACCTTCAACTTGCTTTTCTTCTTTCTTTGCTTGATTCTCCTCTTTTTGGCCCTGAAATCACAACTTGGTACTAAAATGAGATATAATTAAATATAAACAACAATTAAACTAATTCTAACCTATATTCCTAAGGATTTTTTTGAATTATAACCTAAAACTAGCCTAAAACTAAGATGTGTTTGCAACACATCACAGCCAAAGACTCTGAGATGAGATATGTTTGGTTTCCTAACTTTGTATAGTTTAGAAGGGGTTTTCTTTAGAATGGGCCTTATGAGAATCCTATTCAAAGTATAGCAAACTGTACTTACAACATCTACCCAAAAGTGCTTAGGCAATTTTGTTTCATTTAAAAGTGTTCTTGCACCTTCCTCAAGTGATCTATTTTTCCTCTCCACAACACCATTTTGTTGAGGTGTTCTTGGAGATGAAAAATTGTGGTTAATTCCATATTCTTCACAAAACTTTCCAAAATGTTCATTTTGGAATTCTCCACCATGATCACTTCTAATTGAAACAATGTTGCAAGATTTTTCATTTTGAATAACCTTGGCAAATTTTCTAAAGGCAATGAATGCATCACTCTTGGTTCTTAAGAATAAAGTCCATGTATATCTTGAGTAATCATCTAGAATGACAAGTCCATAGAAATCACGTCCCAAGCTCATAGTTCTAGAAGGACCAAATAAGTCCATGTGAAGCAACTCAAGAGGTTTGGAAGTAGAAATAACATTTTTACTTTGAAAAGAATTTTTAGTTTGTTTACCACTTTGACAAGCTTCACATATCTTATCCTTTTCCAACTTAAGCTTAGGTAATCCTATTACTAAGTCATTTCTTACAAGTTTGTTCATGTGATGCATATTAATATGACTAGCTCTTCTATGCCATAACCAAGTTTCATCAACTTTACTTATTAGGCAGCTAGTATTATGTATGAATGCATGATCAATGGATAAAATGTAAATGTTACCCTTTCTTTCGGCAATGTGGATAACTTCACCACTTTGACTGTCACAAATCAGGCAGCAATTGTTGTTGAAGGAAACTTTAAACCCTTTATCACATAGTTGGCTTATGCTTAGGAGATTATGTTTCAAGCCATCAACATACAAGACATTTCTGATTATTGTCTTTAAGCTATCTCCAATGTTTCCTTCTCCAATTATCTTGCTCTTGTTGTTATCTCCATAAGTGACATAACCTCCATCTTTTAATAGGACAATGGTTAGTATGAATATGTCACACGTCATGTGCCTAGAGCATCCACTATCAAGATACCACAATGATGTTCTTGCTCTTAGACACACCTGCAAAATTCAAATTAAGTAGTAAAGAAAGGTACCCAATTTAGGTTGGGTCCATAGGGGTTAGCTACTTTCTTCTTCTTTTGCACCCAAATACACTCTCCATTAGACACATAATACTTTCTAGCATAACATTTAAAAGATGTATGTCCTTTCATCATACAATAGTTACAAATTATAGGTTTTGATGAATTTCTAAGAAAAGTGTTATGATTGATTTTTGATTTACTGAAGTTTCTTTGATTCTTCTATTTTGGTGGTACAAAAGTGGTCTTGCCAAAGAACTTTGAACCCTTTTTGTATCCCAAGCCAGAAGTATCTCTAACATATTTCTGCACACTTATCATTTCTGCTAAGTTGCATTTACCTTTGAAAAGCTTTCTCAAAAGATCAATCAAATCACTATTTTTAGAAAGTAACAACATATATTTTTCTCCTTGAATCCTTCTATATTCATCAAACTCCTTTCGTAACATATTGTATTTGTCTAGCTTAGAAGAAGAAGTTGTACACGTGCACCCATTAACTTTGTAACTTGAAAGAAGCTTATCATTTTCTTCTTTCATTTTACAAAATTCAATTTGCATTTCTGCAATTTTGGTGATGTGCCACCTTAGATCTCCTTTAAGCTTGTTATTAGCTTTAGCTAGCTTTTGTGCTTCATTATGCATTTCATGAAAGACATCAACTATATTATCGTATTTTGAATTTACCTCAGATTTAGCACTTGAGTAGTTTTCATCATCACTTATTGTGGATGTGAGACAAACATTAGCTTCTTCCTCCTCTTCACTAGCTGAACTGGAAGTAGTTGATTCATTGTCCTCCCATGCAATGTATGCCTTTTTTGTCCTTCCTTCCCTTTTTATCTTCCTCTCACCTTGTTACTTCTTTAAAAATATTGGACATTCAGATTTGATATGTCCAGGCTTTCCACATTCAAAGCAAGTATAGTTGCTAGAGGTGTTGTTGTTGTTGTTACTTCTCTTGTTGAACTTTTTGAATTTCTTTTTCTTGTTCCTTCTCATGAATTTTCCGAACTTTTGACAATAAGATTCATGTTGTCATCTTCATCTTCTTCACTTGAATCTTCTTCTATTTCAACCTTAGATGATGCAGCCTTCAAGGCTATGCTTTTTTGTTTCTTTTCTACATCTTCAACATTGGTTAGTTGTGACATTTCAAGTTCATACTCAAGTAGCTTACCAAAAAGTGCAGCCATGGACATTTTAGATAAATCTTTGGATTCCTTGATTGCTGTGACTTTTGGTTGCCAAGGTCTTGTTAGACATTTTAGTATCTTGATATTCAATTCTTAGAATCAAATGTCTTTCCAAGACCAAGAAGATGGTTGACAATATGTGTGGATCTTGTTTGCAGCTGAGAAATGTTTTCAGTATTGCTCATCTTGAACATCTCATATTCATGAATCAAGGCATGCTTCCTTGATCTCCTTACTTCATATGTTCCTTCATGAGTTACCTCCAACATCTCCCACATTTCTTTTGCACTCCTGCATCTTACAGTTCTAAAAAATTCATCAGAAGACAAAGCAGATGTAATCATTTTTTAGCTTTAAAATTATATTGGATAAACTCTTTTTTCTACATTAGACATCTCATCCCATTCTTTGGGGATCAATTTGTTATCAACTGTTTTCATTGGAACTAAAGGACCTTTCTCAATGGCATTCCAAGCTCCGGGATCATTGGATTGAATAAAGATTTGCATTCTGTTTTTCCAAAAACTAAAACGCTCACCCTCAAGCATCGGTGGATGATTGAGAGAAGCTATCTCTCTCTAAAAGTTATTTGATTTGTGTTCATTTTCTTTGTAAAGAAAGTGATCTTGAATAACTTTCAAAAACCAGCTCTTGATACCAATTGAAAATACAATGAACGCTAATCAAACAAACCAAGAGGGGGGGTGAATTGGTTTATCTCAATGATTTAAAGTTTTGCTCAAAACAATTTGCGGAATTTGTTAAATGGATCGTATCACTTAAAACCATTTTAAAATTAGAATTTTTCTTTCAACCAAAATCACCCTTGGAAATCAAGTACTGCCAGAATATAAATCTTGTTGATAATTTCTTGATCACCCAAATGCAAACAATGAGAAATGAACAGAAAGAAATTGTTTCAATGATAATGAATAGACAAGCAATGAAACATACAAAGATTTGGACAAGATACAAAGCAATTATATTGGTTCACCTCTCAACCTTGGAGGCTACATCCAATTGCTTCAAACAAACACTAGGTTAGAGTAATTACTATATCAAAGAATCTTTTACAAACAGTTTACAAGTGATCTCTTTATCAACATTAGACAAAGATACAGATTCTAAAACCCTATTAGAATACAAATCACCAAGATACTGAGAACCCTACTCAGAATCTCAACCTCTAGAGAATCCTACTCTAGCATGCTTGAAAATAAATACAATGATATATCTCTAAACAATAGAGATTGTTAGAACATCTAAAAAGATAGGTTCAAGATAAACACAACCTGAGATCTTTCATGCATGAATGAATGAAATGAAATGATGTTACCACATTCTCCAAGTTGTAAGAAGTAATAGCTCAGAATCACAATCTTGAAAACCTTCTTTTTCTAAAACGTCTTCTTCAAAAATCAGAAATCTTGATCACACAAGATAATGTTTGAAACTCAGAGCAAAACAACAATTTGGGCACTTAGGAAAGCTTAGAAATTTTTGGGTAAGTCACTCTTCTTCTGAGAAAATCTCACAATGTCTATTTATAAAGAAATAGACTCACCAAGATTTGTATAAAACAGAATTAACTGTCAGTAATCGATTATTTCAAAAGTGTAATCGATTAAATTGCCATATGTAATCAATTAAAGTGACCAAATAATCGATTAAACTGTTCATCAGCTTTCTGAAAATGTTTCATGAACAAAATAATCGATTAAACCATACAACAATCGATTAAAGTAGCAAGTCATGAAAGTTTAAAACACTTATGTAATTGATTACGATTCATGGTAATCGATTAACACAGAACAACATGTTATGATTAGTGTAATCCTTAAGAAATTGAATGATCTTGGGGTTCTATTTTAAAACATGCCTAAGTATTTGTCATAGTAAGACTTGTTATAAGGATCATGGTGAACGATGTCATTAGGTTTCTATGTTCTTGGGGTTGACCAAGAGATCGTCTTCCTCTTTGTTGTCGAGGGAATTCTTCTTTGAGGTAAAGGAGAGAGAGTTCTCTCTTTCTCTTCAATTGTATGAGTGACAATGAGTCACGAGTATATTGTATGATTATAGCAAATTTATTTTCTTGAACGAATTGTAATACCCCGAAGCACTTAGTTTTTGTTATGATTTGGGTCAGTTTGATTGTTGGATGTTTTTTATGTTTTGCCCTTTTGATATTCTTGAAATTGAATTTGGTAATTGATGTTGAATGTGCATGCTGATTTTCCTAATAGAAAATGTTAACTTAGAACACAATACTGAGTAGGAAAACTATGGAGTTAGACCTTGTGTTCTACATAAGAGTTGTAGCCTCGAGTGTTATCTAATTAATGGCTTTGTTTTCACTCAAACACAATGTCTATAACTCTAGATATTTCCATTTTAGTGAGTAAAGGTCAAACTATCAAGATTATGAAATTATTTAATATGTTTCCTAATTTTGGGCTTAGTAACGATTGAAAGAGCTTTTGAGGTCAATATATAAGTTGTAGATAATTGTGTTAGCTTTGTAACGAGATAAGAACTAACTTAATAGGATTAGTACAACTCTATATATTGTTGGATATAGGAGGAGCTGAAGAGAAAATCAAGGATGAAGCCCTTTCACTTAAAGATTTTAGCTTTTACATACCATTCAATTGAAGACATTTGTAATTTGTAAAGTAGCTTAAGAGGCTTATCTATGATCCTTGCATAGCATAAAGTATAAAAATATTCATGCATATATGTTTTAAGAAAAGAACATAAGGTTTTCATGTTTGCATTTGAAAAGAAACATTCCATCGCTTAGATTTTGAAAAATCCATTTTGCACTACTTTAATTGATTACACAATGAGATAATCGATTACCAGCTTATGTTTATCTCTGAAAAAGCCATGAAGAACACTTTAATCGACTACCAGCAAATCATAATCGATTACATAGCACAAAATGCAAAACATGTATGTCTGTCTTAATCGATTACCACTCTACTATAATCAATTACACAAGTTCATTTAAGAATATGCATGACTGCCTTAATCGATTACCACCTATCTGTAATCGATTACCAAGGCTTAATTCATAACTGAGACTATCTGCTTTAATTGATTACATCATCTATTAATCGATTACATTTTTCATGAAAATTTTCCAGATTGTCTTAAGAACATTTTAATCAATTACTTGTTATATTAATCGATTACATATCATAAAATAATCGATTACATAACATATTAATCGATTACATTCTGTTATATTTGTTTCTATTTAAAAGCTTTTGGATTTGTCCTTTGAGATACAACTTACATTCGGAGTTTACGGATTACTTAACACTTTCTAAGCTTTCAAAGGTCCAAGAAATAGATTTTCTAAGTGATACATTTCTTGTTTGAGATCAAAAGTTTACATGCTTCATTGATGATGACGTGTTAAGACAAGATCCTTGAAAAGAAGTTCAAGAGAGTTGATTTTCTGTTCATCAACATTCATGCAACCTAGGAATTAATTGGTAACATTCATTCATTCAATTCATTCACTAAGGATCACAGGTTGTGTCTCTCTTAAACTTTTATAGTAAATTGTTTTGTTTGAAGTTTGTGTAAGGCTAAGATCAAAATAGTTTTCTTTCAAGCTTTCTAGAGTAGTGTTCTCTAGGGGGTAAAAAATTGAGTAGAGTTCTCAGGTTCTTTGTGATTTGATTTCTAATAGGGTGTTAGAATTTTGATTCTTTATCTAGGGTGGATAAGGAAAATCACTTGTAACAACTTGTAAAAGAACATATTTGATTTAGTAGAACTTTAATCTTGTTTGATTAGAAGAACTGGATCTAGCTTCTCTTGAGAAGTGAACCAGTATATGTTTTTGTGTTGATCTCTCTATATCTTCTTGTTATCTTGATCTCTTGACAATTGTGATTTCTTTCTTAATCAACAAGTGCAAATTTTGTCATTGATTCCTTGGACAGAGTGGTTTGGTTGAATTGAAGTTTCATTGATTTTAAAAAGTGATAAAGATCCTTCAACTTTGATTTTGTAAAAGTTTTAAAAGGTCAAGTTTATACCAATTCACCCCCCTCTTGGTATTTGGGTGTGTTCATATTGTTTTCAGATATGATTATTACTTTGAAGGTATAACAGTGTAGGAGGAAAAGTGAGTGTGTAATATTAATATCATAATGAATGGTAGTACAATGCATGATTATATACTTATGATTTGTGAATGAACTGATACAATGAGATTGTGTGAATGAGTGAATGCATGATGTCCATGAGTATATATGAAAACAATATGACATGGTATGTATATGTGTTGCAAAAAATGTTAGTAAAACCTAATCCTCGTGGGATAGGAATCTCCAAGGAACTTCGAAAATAAACCATGTGTTGCGAACCATGCATCATGTTGTGTATATGTGTTTTGAAGCGAAGGATGTTTATGAACCCAACCAAGGAGGTCATGAATGAGTTGACGTATGACTCTAACCTTAGGGGTGCAATAGTTTGGAATCTCCTTCTAGCTCGTGTTGAAACACCCTAACATTGCATCGGTAGTGTCATCTTGGTAAGAGTGACAATGTTAGGTTTCCTGTGGCAATTGGTTGACTACATGGACTCCTAGACTACATTTATAGTGTTCTCAAAAATGGTACCACATGCATACAAGTCTATGGGTCTAATGTGCATTGCATTTCATGTGTGTCTTTGTGTTTGGGCTGAAAGTTACCCTTGCAGATGAGTTTCTACAAGGTTATGATGATGGTGCTATAGGATAAGATTAGGTCTCCATTTTATATTATTTTTAATTTTAGGGTTATGAGTTCAATTCATGAGTAGTTTTTCTCTATATTATGGTTAATATGGTTTGTATGGACTTTGGAGTGCCGAAATTTGTTTAACTTTGAATTACATTATTTATTGAGTTTTTTTTCTTTAAGCTTATGAGTATATGGCATGTAATACTCTTTTACCGCAAAAGTATTTTTTGAAATGCCTATACATTCTTTTAATTAAATTTTGCATAGAACATATTTAGAAAATATTATAGAAACAGTTGTCAAAATGCCACACTTTGTTGAAAAAATTGGCAAAATGCCACACCTTTGAAACAATTGGTCGAAATGCCACATGAGGTAAATCGCTGGAAAGCTGGGCGATTTACGTGCACTGACGTGGCTTGCTTTTTGGCCACATGGCAAATGATGGTTGGATGCTGTAATTCGCTGGGGTAAGGGGCGAACTAGGTGCTGACCGGCTGGGCAGGTGACGTGGCGCTTCCTGAATGGACACATAAATTGGTATGAGGCCCAACGAATTTAGTTATGGTGTTGCCACGTGTCAGCTTCGTATAAAATTTGGTAAAGGGTTAAGCGAACTAGGTACCTAATTTGCTTGACTTCACAGCGAAATTAGTCCTATTTATATCCCAATTCCGAATTACTGAATCAGCAATCATCTACTACTTTAGTATTTTAGCCTTTCTAAATTAAATTTCCGAAACACATTTTTTTGTTGGTTTTGTCAATTTACGCAAAATGAGTTCTAACAGAAATGGTTTAATAACCATTGTATATTATAATGGGAGTAGATACGTTGGGCCTAACGGTCAAGTTTTTGAAGGAGAAAGTAAAATGTTTCGTATGCCGCCAGGATGTAGCCACCGCGATTTGATGAAAATGATTTACAAGAAGTTAAGATTACAACGTGGACAATCAGTCTTTCGATTGACAGCTAGATGTGCATCGGGCAACCCAGTGCAGTGGGTTGCTGTGGATATTGTCGATGATGACGATGTAGCGTTAGTTACAGAAGCTTGCGTATCGGATTGAGCAAACCCAAGATTTATCGAATTGTATGCATAATTAAACTATGGGGGACAAAGTAGCAGTCAACATTGTGTCCAGCCCGATAGGTCCATTGACATAAACAGAGAGCCGTCGGTGAATTCAGAAGATAGAGATGTTTCCCAATCACCACCAATACCAACCCAACCAACACAACAAATGGATTATGAACATATGTATATATCGGCCCCACAAGCACCGGCAAGTCAAGCAATGGAGAATGAAATGGTGTCGGCCCACGACCCAGTTTGGCCTATGGACAGTTCCGAGGACGAGGTGGACGAAGGTGTTGTTCCAGACGGTGACTCGTCAGATACGGACGTAGACGGTGACTTCGAGCGTGGTTTTCCAATTCCTTCTCCGGGCAATGTCGAAATGCAAGACCCAATGCAGGGTCAAGGTATGGATGCACAATTTTTTGTTATGCAGTAGTTATTAATTATTGTAGGTTTAATAGAAATAAGTGTAGGTTTAATAATAAGGTGATGAATAAAAGTTGTTAAAACTTTTATACAATTATTCGATGATTTAGGAAAAAGTGTTACAAATAAAAGTGTTAGAAATATGATGATTAATTTTTTTAATTAATCATGGAAAAAGTTTTTCATTCACAATGTGTCATATGTCTAATGATTTAGGAGACGACACCATTCCATTTTGGTCTGACGTAAGGCATTACACACATGTTAATTGGGCATACCCAGACCAAGAGTCTGGTGATATGGAAGGAGGTCAAATACCGAACTGGAAGATGGGTCAACAATTATGTAAGAATCATGTGTTTGAGACCAAGCGGGATTATCAATTGGCTATAAAACAATATTGTATGGCTGATCATCGCACTGTCATAGTAGAAAAAAGTGATACGAAAAGACTTATAATGGTTTGCAAAAATCATTCTGACGGTTGTCCGTGGAGGATGAGGGCATATAAAAAAAAGGGTGGCACTAAATGGGTTGTAGGCATATGGAATAACGAACACACATGCGTTGGTCAGAATCTTTCTCAAGATCACAAGCAACTATTCAAATTTGATATGTTCGATGATCTTAGGTACGTAAAATACATTAAATTCAAATTTGGTTATTGTTTACAATTTGTTAATGTATTATTGTATGACGAAATGCAGAAATGATTAGAGAGGATCCCAGTGTGAAAATTGGGTTAATTCAAGAAAGGATAGCATCAATGGTCGGATTTCATATATCATACACGAAGGCTTGGAAGGCAAAACAAAAGGCCATTGTGAAGGTTTTTGGAGATTGGGATGAGTCGTATTCATTTTTGCCAAGGTGGTTGGGATACATGTTAAATTTTGCTCCTGGGTTTGCATACAAGCTGGATTTGCACGACCATTTCATTAATGGCGTACTTGACAGAAGTGCTAAGGTGTTCAACAGGGTGTTCTGGACTTTCAAACAGTGTTGCGATGCTTTCAATTATTGCAAACCAGTTATAAGCATTGACGGAATTCATTTATATGGGAAATATCGGGGAACACTGCTTATTGCAAGATCAGTTGATGGAAACAATTATGTCCTTCCAATTGCATTTGTGATTCCAGAGAGAATATCGACAATTGGTTATGGTTTTTGGCACTGATTCGCATACACGTTACGCAGAAAGAGGGAATTTGCCTTATTTCAGATCGGCATAATTGCCGCTATAAACAATGTTGATTTGGGATGGCATTCACCACGGGCATACCATGTTTATTGCATTCGTCACCTGGCCAGTAATTTTAATCACAAGTTTGGCAATGTCATCTTGAAGAAACAATTGAAAAGATTAGGTATGTTTGTCCATTAGAGGCCAATGTTATTATATGCAATTACTCCATTTATCCTACGTATTGACTGTGACATTCTGTCTGTATTTGCAGCCTATACAACCTCGCGCCTAGATTTTGATGCCAGATTAGAAACATTTAAAGAATCAAGCCCTCAAATAGCAGCATGGATTGATAATATCCCCAAGGAGAAGTGGAGTATAGCCTACGATGAACAGGGAAGAAGGTTTGGTCACACGACAACCAATCTTTCTGAGTGCTTTAACAAGTTGCTTAAAGGAGCCAGAAGCCTTCCTATTACATCCCTTGTGCGGTTCACATACGCTCGTTTAGTAGCATACTTTGTCGCACATGGTCAAGGGGCCCGCGAGGAGATGGCAAGAGGTAATCATTTCTCCAAGCTAGCATGGCAAAAAATACGAGGATGGTTGAAAAATCGACAACGCACTACGTCACTTGTTTTGACTCAATTAGGACGAGATTTGAGGTTCAAGAGACGTACAACATACGAACTTATACTGGCAGGAAAAAAATGGTCTGTGTCGTTAGCTGAATGAAATTGTCAATGTGGTGAGTTCACCGCCTATAGGTTCCCGTGTAGTCATGTTATTGCAGCTTGTCGATCCACACACCACGATCCTAGGCAATATGTTGACCCTGCATATAGTGTCGCGTATCAATGTCTAGTGTATTCACCGCAGTGGTATCCAATTGGGAATGAGGACTTCATACCACCAGCTGCACCACCCATTGTTATACCAGATGTGTCGCTTAAACGGAAAAAAGGAAGGCCAAATAGTACGCGCATACGTAATGAGATGGATTCGCGTGAAGGGTCAACAACTCGTACCAGGTGTGGTTATTGTAAAGTTGTGGGTCACAACAGACGTAATTGCCCTGTCGTCAACCAACCGCAATGATGTACTAATTGAGGTTCATGATGTAGTAAGCTTACATTAAACAATAAACATCGCAAATGAAATTAATTAGTGTCCATTGTCATGCAAAAAAAAATTAAACTAATATAGTGTTCGTTATAGTCAGACATAATGATGCGTGAAATAGAAGATTACAATTTACATGGTACACGGAAGCAACATAAAAAAACAAGTCAGTCATGCTGGCGGTGGTCTTCATGGTATCCTCTACAACGACTGATGTTATGCTCGTACGGTGACAGATTACATCGAAATCGTGCTTCCCTAACCGGATTTCGCCTAACGAGGCGGTCAGGGTCATGGTCACCATCATCATCGTTGTCGTCATGTCCCTCATTCATAGCCTCGAATATCTCCTCCGTCGAATACAAGGCAAAACTAGGGGAATGTAGTGAGTCAGGCGGATGTGTTGTAGGGGTAGACATTCCTGCATCCTCATATGACGCTGGAGCACTGGGCCTATAACAATTCGCAAAACTAGGACCAGCTGAACTCGGGGAAGCAAAACTAGGCCCAGCTCCAAAAAATTGTAATCTATACTGCGGCATCGACGGTGCTGCAAACCAGGGAGGGTACTGTGAACCAGGAAGTTGATGTGGTGGCCACCAATATTGCTGAGAAAGTCCCGCAGGGTACCTGGGTGCATAGAACATGCCAGCAGGACGTGGAGGAAGAGGCGGTAGAACAACAGGTGTGTCCGCAACAGCTGGTGAAGCGTGGTGTAGCGGTAAGCCCTCATGGCGTGCACGTCAGTTTCTATGAACCACTGGAGGAGGGGCCTCAATCTGATGAACTACGGGTGGTGGTGCAGCATCTCCAGCATCTGTTAATCTTTCTAGATCGTCGCATGCGGACAGACATCGAACCGCCTCATGGTGGATCAGCCTCATGTTAAATGACCCCTGCGCCTCCTCGGAAGTCATGTGAACAACCGTCTCGACTCGATCCGCCTGCACATCAGGTATAATTAGTCAATTAAAACACTATATAAAGTATAAAAATATTTCATAATATGTTTTTGTGTACCACATGTGCATGTAACACGGCTCTGCGGGTCATCCACCGACGGGTAACAGAGTAATACCACTGCATGTACTCACTGTTAACCGATAGGTAGCCGTCTCTCTACATTGGCTGGACATTCTGCACGACAAGGCCATCTCGTGCTGCCCATTGGGATATGAAGAATGCGTGCCGCTTAGTCCAATCGACGTCCATCTTCCCCGTTATGCTGATCGTCAGCAGCATACTACAGTCAATCGGATCTTCTGGAATAGGCTGATCAAACCCAAATTGACGTAGTACTCTATCCGGTTGCTGATAAACAACAACCTCATAACAAATAAGCAGACAAACTGCCAGCCATCTACGAACAACGTCAGCCTCCGGCGGATGGACAATGTCCACAAGGTCATATGGCCTCCAACGTATGTTTCGGCGGCGCATAACATCAATATGATGTTGATATCTACGTATGTTTGTGAACACTGTTTGTCGCGTCGTGTACACATTAAACCTGTTACAACATAGTCCAGCATTAACAATATACAATGATAATAGAAACTACATTAGTAAAAACTACCATACAAACAAACAATACCTATGGCCATAGATCTTCCGGTCTAAGTCTTGTTGATCCTGCAGACGGGGAAGCTCAGGAGAAATCGTGGAAAATCGCGTCCACACCCACAGCTACAACAACAAAGCACACCCACCCATCTCACGACGCAATGCACGGGTAGCCTTGCACAACTCCCTATATAAGTATGCAAGCACCGCGGAGCCCCAACTGAATGTTCCAGTGCGTTCAAAATTGTCCAGGTGTAACAAGTAGCGAGCAGGGACAAAGCTGGACGCGGTGTCAACAAACAACATACCGCCTAAGATGCATAATATCAACGCACGTGTGTACCTTCGACGTCCTACTTCTGTGCCGGCATGGACCGCATAATCACTAAACTGGTCCCGTAAATAATGAAGTCCCAACAAACCGCCATGCAAATCCCGACCAGCAGGTGGCGCAAGCCCTAATAAATCACCAATAATAGCCTGCAAGTTGTGTCGTCCGTGACGCCCATACACAACATGACCATCCGTCGGCAACCCCAAAAGATGATGCACATCCTCTAGAGTGATTGTGACCTCACCCATCGTTATATGAAACATACGCGTCTCTGGGCGCCATCGCTCGACAAGCGCAGACACAAGCTGATGATTGATCTGAACAAAAAATTTAACGATACCACTTTCATATACATTACAATACATTGAAAACACCAAATTGCAAGTTAACAGTTGTCTTCATATCCATACCTCGTGATTGCGCAAGCGCTCAACGTGATAAAATCCTGCCTGCCTAAGCCATGGCTGTATCTCCTCAGGTATACCCTGGTGATCGTGTGTCGCGGCGTGCCTAGCATTAATAACACGATCCCGCATGGATGGATCACCCTGGGAATTCCACACATAAGCGGAAAAATGTTTCTCCTGTAGTGTAAAGAGACTCCGCACGAATGGACCTGGGTCAATCACACTTAGCGCGGACTCAGTCGACGATGTCAATGGAACATGTTCATTGTTATCCATGACTGTATGTAAAAGTTTTTTCAAAAAATTTCCATAAATTAATACATAAACAATTTTTAATTATTAATTCAAAAACATTTCATATATTAATACATACAAAATTTTTATATCCAACAAAAACATTCCAAACATCACTTCATCTGCATTCCCCCAACAAAGATTGTGAACATCACTTTATACCCGTTTGTCTTCCTTCCCTATCCGTTGTCACCCTCAAGCCCTTGACCTTCACCGTCCTTTAAACATAATCGTATGTTATCAATGTACATTATACTAATTTAAACTAATTTAATATTTTGTAAAATAGCTGGATATAAAGTGATGTTCACAATCTTTGTTGGGGGAATGTGGATAAAGTAATGTTTGGTTCAACAATTTCAACAGCATAGGTTTAATTCAAAAATTTAATTACAATTTTATGACATCATGTAACATCCCCAAAATTATAAAAATGTGATGATAATTAGATAGAAGTATGTTTAGAGAAAAATAACTATATCACTTTTTCCAAGATGTAGAAATTACTAGAAAACCCTTAAGATAAAAATGTCAAAAATGCCCTTGGACATTTTTGAAAATGACCAAACTACCCCTAGGTTGAATGGTATAATTACCAAAATGCCCCTAGGCCAAAAATGCTCAAATAACTTTAGAAATTTTTTAGAACTTGATGAAATTATAGAATACACTTAGCTGACTAAGTATCAACATATTTTGTGATAGAAAACTCTAGAATAAAATTTCTACAGATTTTAGAAGATGACAACTTTGAGGCTGTATTCAAGAAAACTCAAGCATCAGAAAAATATGGAAAAATGATACAGATAATTTAGGAATTTTCTCTTAATTATAAAAGGAATAAACTCATTTGATGAACCGATTTAGTAATTTTAATAATCAAAAGTAAATAGACCAATTAGAATTAAGGTAAATGTAAATTGTAGGTAAATAATACCCTAAATGTATTACTTGTAAGAAATTTTAATAGGATTATGATTAACCTAGAATTATATTACTTTTAGGTGGGAAAATGTAAATTAGATTTTTCTAAAAGTTAGAAACAATTTAATTTCTAGGATACTATAATAAGTAAAAGAATGAAGAAAAGCATAACTAAAGCCTAGCCATCCGACGTAGGAAAGGAAAACAAATGAGGATTTCACTACAAGCTTGGTACTCCAGGTGCAAATTAAGAAGGAAGGAGGATGATGTAGAATTATCAAGAACATGGACACTTGTAGGGTGAAGAACTAATAGCCAATAGGATTAAACCAAATAGAAAGCTAAGTCATCATAACCCTAGAGATATTTGTAGCCAAGCTTCCTCTATACTCTTCCATCTTGCACGTGGACAGCTTTGAACCTTATTTCAACAATCCCAACGGTTAAAAGTTACATATGTGGGATAGTCGTGTATCTGTAAAATTTTAAGAAGATCCAACGGTTAACGAATTCAGAATCAATATTTTACTAAAATGGGTTTTGGGGTAAAATCAAGAATGAAGAAAAGTACAAAATCTTCCAAAAATCTAGCCAATCCACGAAAATTGGTGAAGATTGCTCTACAAGCCAAGCTACTCCACGTGCACATCAAGAAGAATGAAGAAGTGTTGAGAAAAATCAAGAAAAGGGACACTTGTATGGTTAAAAAGCAAGAACTCATATGATTGAACCATTTGTAAAGCAAGGTCATAATGACCTAGAAGATATTTCATGGCAAAGGCTTGTTAAACAAGTTCATTAACACTATAAATAGAGGGAGTAGTAACCGAAAACATCAAGCCTCCAAGGGAAGTGAACGTGCAGCATCCCTTACCTTCCTTTCATATTTCATTTTCAATTCCTTTCATTCTTTCCTTTTTCATCCTATTATTCTACATCTATTTTACCTATCATTTTCAAGTAGACTAAAAGAAAATCGTAAGCCTTGCTACTTTGAAATCTCATGTGGAACTAGGAGCATTTAAATGGATATCAAGATTCAAACTCACTTGAGGTAGGTTAAGCTTGAATCTCTAGTTAATGGTTTAGGTTAATTTACATGCTTTAGTAGGCTGATTTATGATTGATATTTAGGCTTGAATTTCGTGATGTTTAAAGGTTATTCTTGATGAGAATATGTTGATTTAAGTCATAAGATAGGCTATGATTTATACCCATCAATATTAGTGAAGTATGGAAGTCCACTTGATGATCTTTTGAGGTGATTTTAATGATACTTTGGACTGTCTGTTTATATTTTTATGGACATGCTTTGATTATATTTTGAAGTAGAGGGTGAATGGTGTGGAGTTGAATGGTTTAGATACTTGATGATTTGATTTTGAGGATTAATTATTTGATTTTGAGGCTTAATTAGTGAGGTGATAGATGAAAGGAGAATAAAAGATGCATACTAGACTTTAATCTTTTATTATGAAAATTTCAAGGGATTAGAAATTATTTAAAAGGCATATTATGGATTATTAGTTAGAATACTAACATAATTTTCTGTGAGGATATTCCTAGGTCATGTCTAAATTGGCAATGACTTTGCTTGAATAAAATATGGTGGTTTAACCATACTTATATACTTATTGGATAAGGTATGGTGGTGTAACCATACTTATGATATATATGATGATATGATGTGTATTTTGCATATGGATTTGATTTTTATGTATGGGTGTTGGTGTGATTAAGATAGGTGGATTCATGTTTCCATGTTCCAAGTCCAGTACGAGGCTTTGGGGAAACAGAATCTGATGCTACATACAGTACGATATGTAGTACCCAGGTGCAAGGATATATGGCAAAATTCATGCATGTTTGCGTAAGACTATAGTAGCATCCACACTTAGTGTGGCCACATACAGTATGATATGTGGAGGCCATTTGCCCTGGGATAGTTCATCTTATGCCTTCATATAGTTGTATATTTCTTGTGGATGTGTTTGATTATTTGAATGATTTTACTAACCTACTAATAAAGTCGGGATTTAGCTTTGCCTACTGAGAAATTTATTTCTCACAAGATTTGTTTCCTGTTTTTCTTAGATGGTAGCCTTGGTCAGGTTCCTTGAGGCTCTGGAGTAGTGTTGATATATTGAAGGAGCTATGTACTAGGCTGGATTTTGAAAAGAGTTTTGTACTTGTATAAACTTTTGTAATAGAGACATTGACTAATGTATTAGTCTTTACATATTTTATAAGTTTTAATGACTTAGAATTTTCACTAATACACGTTTCTTGAAAAAATTTTATTCTACGTAAAAATACTAGTAATAAAATCAACTTAGAAATTAGGTCGTT
>PYAF01004448.1:33137-53493 GCA_007407185.1 Glycine tomentella
CCATTGGTAACTTCTCAATTTGATTTACTGTTTTCTTTAATTTCTGTTTTTGCACTCAAACAACCAATTCAATCCACAACAATTCTTTTCAACATTTTCTGTTTTCTTTACTTTCAATCACATTGATTCTTCATTACTGTGAACATCACCCCAATCCCTGTGGAGAACGATACTCACTTACCTATTTTATTACTTGGAACGATCAGTGCACTTGCCGTATTGTGCGGTTTTCGCAACATGGATCATTCAAACACAACCAACCTGGTGTTTCTTTTCAATGTCCTACTTCAAAACCAATGCGAGTTCCTAATGAGTGTTCTTTTTAGACACTCAAGAGTAGGATCCACAACACGCTTCTGCTAACCAATGACCAATTTGTTGATGAAATCTACTACCGACAGCCATCCTTACATGCAGGTTAGCAATACTTTTTTCATTCTCTAAAACTTACAAATGATGATGATGTTTGCACAATGTTAATGTGCAATGAGCAAATGTCGACTGTTGGCCCTATAGAAATATTATGTATCATTAATAGAACACCTGATGGTATACTAAACCTACTTCGATCCACCATCGTCCCCACACATCATGGAATGCTATATTACAACGGCAAGAGGAACATACCATGACAAGCCGATTTTGTGGGTTATTCTTTCATAGGAACAAATCCAATAAGATTTGAAATTCCTTCAGGATGCAACATTCAAACACTTAAGGATGTCATCAAGCAGGTTGCGCCTATAGGGGTTCCCCCTAATGGAATTCACAACTCACAAGTGGTAAAAAAGTTGTCTTTTCGACAGCCAGCCCATGCAAAATATTCTGACCACACAATCGAATATCACATAATAGAATTGCTAAACGATGACGACGTCTTAAAGATGTTAGCAGAATTCAACTACTGGAAACGCTATTGTCCAATACAAATTTTAGCTACTTTTAACAAACCAATTACCCAACAAGGCCTACTAACCGATGCATGATGCTCACTACAATGATCCTCACTATAATGTTAGCAGATGTTATGCTTGATGCTCCCTATAATGATTCAAATGGAAGATGAAGACATCTCTGCTGCACAACATCTTCCAAACTATGCTTAGCTTGGTTATTTTCGTATTTAAAATGTTTTAGTTAGAACATTCCATTATTTAAAATGTTTATCATATCTTTGTCTCTCTGTCTCTCATCTTTGTCCTTATTCATATTCCTTAATTTTATTATTTTCAAATAAAATTCTTTATTTATTATTATCTTTAAAACAAAAGTTAACATGTATTTAAATATCCAATAAAATTAACTTGTCCTTACTCAATTACAAAATTAAAAAATTAAACTCAACTAATTAAATATTTTGTAAAACATTTTAAAATTTTTTAAACTTATACGGATTAGGTAATCCGTATGAGATATACGGATTTGGTAATTTGTATAGCTCATACGGATCACGCAATCCGTATAGCTTATACGGATTACACAATTCGTATAACTCATACAGATTCTATAATCCGTATGATCTATACGGATTAGGTAATCCGTATGAATTATACAAATTGAGTAATCCGTATGAGCTATACGAATCACTAAATCCGTATAACTCATACGGATTACATAATCCGTATAAGTCATGCATGTACCATTTCGTTACGGATTCGGTGATCCATGTAATCATTACGGATTACCGAATCCGTACAGCGACATCACATAAAACTTACCCCCAGACGAAGAACGCCCGACCAAACGCTCCACTCCGACGAACCAACGATGTAAACGACCAACCAAAAACCACCTCCAGCAATGAAGCAGCTAAAATGAACTTCAATGTAGTGCTTTCGAATCACTTTGGTTTGTTAGCTTAAATGGACGTCAAATGCTTTAGTGTAGACTTCATAATTTTATCTGCTTTTCTCCAAGGGTAGTTACGGAATTTCAAAAATGTCAAATGGTGTAGGAGAAATTCAAATGGTGTATGAAGCACACCCCTTGACCTAGTTGCCTTAGCACGTCTTTTGGCCTGCTCAGCAATTTCAGAATGCTCATGACTATTGTTCTTGGGGGCTTTACGGGCTTAAAGACCATGCATTGTGTGTTGAGCCACAGCCCATTGCGATTCCCTTTCTCCCTTACTGTAGTCCTTCTTGATTGTGAACATATTAATGATTGGGAAAAAAAACGAATTTATTTTATAAAGCAGTTTTTCAAAAACTATATTTTTTAGCAATGAAGTTGAATATGTGAAAGTGTAAGAGTATGAATAGTCCGTAACTGAAGTTTAAAATCTAAATAACTTAGAAATATTCTATTTTTCATTTTAAATAAAAGAAATATAAATTTTGAAACAGTTTTTAATAAATTACAGTTCTCAAACAAGTCTTTTTTAGTTTTTTAAAAAATATAAAATATAAAATGACATGGAAGCGTGATGGAGGAAAATCTGAATGTGTGAATATAAGTAATCAACCAAATAATAGAGTTGGATTTCTTTTTCGACAACATTAAATAGCTAATTTCATTAAGAACAAGTTCTAGACAAAATAATGTTCACATGTCACTGTTGAATTTGAGAACCTGATGAGTTTCAGTTTTTCCCATAAGAATGTCATAGATAAAAAAAAAATTGGTATCAGTTTAATACTTCTAAACCTTGTTTTGGAGCGTGTTGTCCCAGGCACTGCCTGTAAGTCCCATGCGGATTAAAAACTTGAGGATGTCAAGAGGAATATAGGTAATAATGTTGTAGATCCAAATTACAGCAGCCCATCTCCATCCAACTCCATTGATTCTTGCAAAGTCCCAATGTGCATATACAGCAATGACAGTGGCCATCTAATAAGTCGAGAACACTTTCTAGGTTAAAACCACTTGCATTTTCACATTGAAGACAAGCAAAAAGAAAAATAAAAAGTACTTAAATATGTTTTTAGTTACTATAATTTAACGCTTTTTCATTTTTGTTAGTACAATTTTTTTTTTCATTTTAGTTCTTATAAAATGCATTTGTTTTGTTTTCTATCTTTAAAAAAATTTAAATAACACTTTTCGAACTGTTTAAAATATTTTTTTATTGTTCAAAGCGTTATCTACAATACATTAAAAAAATAAAATAAACACATTTTTCAAGGACTAAAAAAAATCATAGGAACAAAAATGAAAAACACTAAATTATACGGACAGAAAATATACTTAAGCCAAACAAAAATTGTTTAGTAGAAAGAAACACACCAGTTGTGCACAAATGAAGGCTACACAGAGCATTGTGCCGGGGCGTTCAAAGTATGACCAGCTCCTTGACCTAGTCACAAAGATGAGTGCCTGACTAATGATACTCACTTGAAGGTAGAGAGCAGAGTTAAGTTGCTCCTCGCTTTCTTGAATTGGGTTGACATCGAAAATGTCCTTGAGGAGGGAGAGAAAACACACTTACATGAGGTGATTCTATAATGAGTAGTCTTGAATGATGCATAGATACAAATACAATTGATATAGATCTCCTTTGTATACAATATGAATATGATCCAATACAACTATACATTTTTTCTACCATACATGTATCATTCATATCTTGATGTGCAAAAGATCTTAAAACATAGTAAGTATATAGTTGTAAATTAGCAAATTTAATTAAACCCTACTTCTACTTAAACAAAATAAAAATTATAAATCATCACCACCATAAATCACTTTTTATTCTCTACAAATAGGAACAATAACTGAATTTCATTCCTTTCTTGAGATCATCTATAAAGAGGAGAGTTTCCATTTTTTTCATTCTTTAAGGGATAATAATGCTTGCACATTTCTCAATTTTATATGTTTCTATCTCGTGTAGCTAAAATTAGACTTGGATACTTTACCTATACGTATAAGTGACCTTTCCAAAAGGATAGGTATTAGATACAAATATGGGTAATAAATGAAAGTATGTGTTTATGTATGTAGTTTGAGGTTGGGTTGTGTTACTTACAGAGAATAAGTTAGTGTCATGAATGGCATAAAAGAAGACTGAGGTCATGATAGCCATGTATGCTCCAAGAACAACTCCAGTGGCAAAGATTTCCTTAACCTTCCATGAGTCTGGCAAAGGAGATGGCCTGACCTTGTCCTTTGAGATGGTCATGATGGTTCCATCATTCAAGATGGCAATGATGAGAACCATGAAGGGAGAGAAGTCGAACTCCCATATCAAAGCAATGAGCATGAAGCCGAAGACGATTCTGATTGTGATGGAAACAGCATAGATTGTGTAGTTCTTCATCCTCTGGAAGATGGCTCTGCTTGTCAACACAACACTCACAATCACACTGAGTCCAGGCTCGGTCAAGACAATGTCAGAGGCACTCCTTGCTGCGTCAGTTGCATCATCCACTGCAATGCCAATGTCTGCCTTCTTCAATGCTGGTGCATCATTCACACCATCTCCGGTCATTCCAACAATGTGATTTCTTTCTTGCAACCTCTTCACAATCTCATACTTGTGCTCTGCACATGTACAAAACCTCATCATTTTTTGTTACTTAGCCTTATGCATTTTTCTCTTTGTTGTCATCAAGGTTTTAAATTAGACTTTAGATGGTTTAGTGTATAAAAATACACTATCTACTAAGTTAGAAATCACTTCAGACATGACTTTTAAAATAGTTATTATAAATGTCTACTATCTTATTCATGGTCGACCCAATGACAAATAAGGTCTAAAGCAAAATTTAATAGAAACATTTTACTTCAAATGTAATAGAGATTTAGTATGCCTTTTTTACCAACATACATGGACTTCTTGCCAACATATGAAGATTCTTTGCTTTATAAAACTAATAGTAAAAATTTTTGTTAGTAAACATAACGTTTGAGCTTTAGTTGTTTTATTCTTGGGTCAACCCTTATCTTATTATATGACAATCTATGATTAGATAATGATGTAAAAAAACTTGCAATTACAAGTCCTCCATTAGTTTTTGTTAGTTAGCCTTATGCATTTCTCTTTTTGTTAGTTTATTAACTACAAGGCAACAATAGTGGCTACCATAACCACAATTTAAAACCTGAGTAACAATGTTTAGCATAAATAGACGTAATCTCCTTACCGGGGAAGACTCCGGCAAATCCATCAGCCTTCTCAATAAGTTCATCAATTGTCATTGTTGCAAGGGATACATCCTTGGATTCACCAAGGAGGGAGGATGAAGGATACATATTGGTGCCCATTCCAAGTCTGCGACCGGTTTCCTTGCCAATGGCAAGTTGGTCACCGGTGATCATTTTAACATTGACACCAAGTTCGAGAGCACGACGAATAGTTTCAGCACTATCATGCCTTGGAGGGTCAAAGAGGGGTAGAAGACCCAAGAACTCCCATGGATCTCCTGCACTCTCCTTGGTCTTTGCAGAAACAGTCTACAAACAAATATAGTGCACTTTAATTGCTAGGATTTTGCTTATATTTTATTTCTAGTAACGAATTAATTCATGTCCTTTTATTATGGGAGAAATTATTATATAGTCTAGGACCATTTATAGTCCTTATTAATCTTCACCACACTAATAAAATTTGGTTGTGTCATGTAAAGGTAAGCAGAGACTAAGTAATAATTTCTCCTTTTAACAATTATACCCTTCACTTACCTGGCGAGAAACACCCAAGGAACGCAGACCACGGTCAGCAAACTCGTCAATAACCTGGTGAGCCTTTTTCAGAATTTCTCCCTTGAGGCCACAAAGTTCAATGATCTGATAGACATAAATGGTAATCAGATAACACTTTATTTTAGTTAACAACAAATATTTTATGGTAATTCTAATGTTTATATACAAAGCCTTACTTCCTCAGGAGCACCCTTGCTACTTCTATGCCAATCACCATTGTTGTCAATGAAGGTAATAGCAGTGCGCTTTTCCACAGGATTAAAAGGCAAGAAATGCACCTCAGTGATTCCTGCTCTTGCCTGAGACATCACATTAATAGATCCCAATTACAATGTTAATTAATCCACTTAGTTATTGCATACACTATTTCATGTTGACATAAAAGACTGTGAACCATAGTACCTCCTTAGGGTCACTTAACATTCCAACAATTGATTTATCAATGGCATCCTGATTTTCAGTCCTTGAAGCCCTGGCTGCATATAAGACAAGGGTGTCCTTGTCCACGCCAGAGGGGAACACCTGCATTTGCAATCAATCCTTATAAGCAGGAAGGTCTTGGTGCAATTACATCTTGGCACTCTTGTTTGATGATATTGTAGTTAGGGATGCAATGGGTAGGATATGGATAGAGTCCTATAATGTTTGTTCTTCCCGCATTTAAAAATAGTACTCGTATCTGGTCCCAAACTCGCACAATACTAATTTTAATCCTCATCCCCATATTTGTTGGGGTACCTATATACTCATATTCGCATTACTGATCCACACTTGCCTTATGTATAAAATTAATAATAATAATAATAAATCAATAAAAAATTGATTAAAATAATCGCTACAATTATAGTAAAATTCATTTTTAAATAATCTAAACATAACATTAAAAACATATACACATAATATTAAAAACAAGAAAACATGCATTATTGGTTAAAGTTAATGTTCAAATTGTTTGATAAATTTACTAGTTTATAGCCGCCCCGATCCAACCACAATATTACAGGTAATTATTCATTCTGCTTGCGGATATTTTTGTGAGTACCCATAAGATCTGGACGGTTACACATTCACATCCCTAATTGTAACTATGAAACTTAAATATTGTCATTGTGCTATTTAAAATCCATAAACTTATTATTTTTTGCAGAACTTATTCATTAGTAAAACAATAGTTGTTTTAAACATATAAAGCTTAATATTTAATTGTCAGGAAAACTAAATGAAGACATCACATTCACACTAAGGAAAATGTTCAATTTAACATAGGAATAAAACATTACTATGGATATTAGAAAATTTGAAGATCAGAAGCCAGTTAATGAATGAAGATCAAAAGCCAGTTAATGAATGGTTTTTAATTTAATTATCAAATTTTGGTAAATAAAATCTTGTAGGTGAGTCATCACTAACCTCAATCAAGCTCTTGTCCACAGTAAGCTTGTTAAGGGTGAGAGTTCCAGTTTTATCACTACATAGAATATCCATCCCTGCCATTTCTTCAATGGCTGTCATCCTCTTAGTGATGGCTCCTTGTTGGGACAAGCGATGAGACCCAATAGCCATAGTAACAGATAAGACAGTTGGCATGGCAATTGGGATTCCTCCAATGAGAAGCACCAGCAAGTTGTCAATACCATCTCTATAAGACCTCTTCTGGAAAGGGTACATGACAACGAGCTCAATGACCATGCCCACAGCAATTGAGCAGATACAAAAGTTACCAATGGATGTCAACACCTAATGCAAGCCAGCCAAAAAAATCCAAAAAAATAGTCCAAATTTGGATCATGCTCAATCTCATTTTTTAAAATATTTAAACCACATGAATTTTTAGATAAACTTATCTAAAAACACTTCTAGGAGAAAAATAAATAAATGAGTTTCTTCATAAATTAAAAATTATCTTATGTATAAACTAATTTGTACAAATTCTTTTATATACCTTCTCTAAAGATGAAAGAACTTTTGCAAATTAGTGTGCACATAAGTAAATTTGAGTTTATGGAAAAAATTATTTCATTTTTTTTTCTTTTAAAAGTATTTCTGAATAAGCTTGACCAAATAAGTCTTTAAAGTTTGAGGATATGTATGATATGATACCTTCTGGAAGTGACCAACATTGTTGGTGCTGTCGACAAGGTGTGCAGCCTTACCAAAGAAGGAGTGGACACCAGTGGCAATGACAACAGCCTCAATTTCTCCTTGTTTGCAGGTGGAACCAGAGAAGACTTGTTGACCAGGGTTCCTTGTGACTGGCATGGACTCACCAGTAAGAGCAGATTGGTCAATTTTGAGAGGATCTCCTTCCAAGAGACGAGCATCAGCAGGGGCAATAACTCCCAACTTAATGTTGATCACATCTCCTGGGACCAGAATTGCTGCCTCTTCCTCAGACCATTTTCCATCCCTCAACACCTACACAACATTGGCATTTTTTTCTTGTTAGCCGGTGAATGTTTGTACTTTGTAGAAGAGTCTATGTCAGTCCAATCAACATGGAAAATTGAAACAAATTCTAACGCCACTGTTAACGCCTAAACGTGTTATTCACAGACCCATCAGATTTAAGGACTATTAGAGACTGGGCCTTAGTGGCTCTTGTAATTTCCTTTAATTACCTATGTTGTTTTTATCTAAAAGGCTCTCTTATTTCATCCCGGTTCTTTCTGTCTATTTAAAGTGCGTATGGTCCTTCTGAATGGATTAATGAATGAACAATTTGTCTTTTCATTTATCTCTTCTATGTTTTATTTATCTTTTTGCTTAGTGGTATTAGGTTAGCCTCGTAGCTTCCTAACAACAACTCTCTTTCTAACACTTTCTATAATTAGCTACAATTTATTGAAAATAACTAGTTTTAATAGGTTTCACTTCTAAATCAGCATACAGTACGTATGTGTCATTAAATGAGAAGTGGGTGTCACCAAAATAGGTGATTTCAAATAATTTTTTCAACAATTCATAGAGAAAATGTTAAAAAGAGAGTATTTGAAAGAATGTCATTAGCGTTCTTCAAATTAAAACGAATGAACAAATGTTTTGTACCTTGGTTTTAATGACGTTCTTCAAATTAAAATGAATAAACAAATGTTTTGTACCTTGGTTTTGGGTGCAAGACCAGCCATCAAAGCAGCTGCTGCATTGCTTGCATTGTTTTCCTCTATGAAACTTATGGTTGAGTTAATGATAAGCAACACAATAATACCGGTAAAATCTTGCCAATCTTGTGGCTTGCCCTGTCACATTTAACAGTTTTGTTGGAGACTAGAAAAAATAGACACAACAAAATACATGGTTACAAAAATTTGGTTTAAAAATTATAAGACATGAGACATGACTATAAATGGCCATTGCTGCACCAGTGAGGATAGCAAATTGCATGATTTTTAGTCTAAGTATGATAGCTTTAGAAATCAATGTTTTGGTCATGTCATCGTAGGAATAATGCATGAAATAAGGCTTCAACTTTGTATTATGTATCAAACAATCCTCTAATGAATGCCCCCAACATTTCCCTTTCCTTCTCTTTTGCAACTACTTGTGTTAAAAGAGATCATGCATGGTAAATAATATCCGAGTATTTGCAACTAGTTGAATGACATTGTATAATTTATATAGTCAATCTTACTTATTGAAATAAAGTTATTTTTTTCTATTGCGAATAAAGTTTTTGTTATTGTTTGCAACATGACTATAATGCAATTTATAAAGTTAATATAAAATTAACATAAAATGCAAATCTAATAAATCAAAAGAAAGAATGGATATATAAAAATCAATCTCATACATTGACAATGTAAATGCTATAAATTGATATAACAGTTAAAAAAACATGGAAGAAAAAATTGTGAAACATAAGTAGTAATGTTGTAAGTATTTGTATGTAGAGTGTGTAACATCCTGAAATTTCAAAAATTATGGTCAAAATATTATATGAATTATTCTTGCATAGCTATTAATGTAAGTATTAGGTTATGAGAGATTGGATGGTCTATATTTGAATTAATTGGCTGAAATATCAATTAGAGATATTACGGAAATGTTTGAAGAGAAATGATCATATTACCCTTTCCTTAAATAAGAAATTACAGAAATGCCATTGAGGGTGAAAAAGACAATAATGCCCTTGGATATTTTGAAAATTACAAAAATACCCCTAGATATTTTAGTGAGATATTTTAAGGTAGAAATTACATAAATGCCCTTGGATACTTTGGAAATGACAAGAATACCCTTAGATATTTTGGCTAGATATTTTATGGTGGAAATGACAACTATGCCCTAGGATGAATGATGAAATTACCATAATGCCCTTCAGGTCAGAAATGACTAGATATCCTTAGAGATTTTGTGAGAACCTGATGAAATTACATAAATACTCTTGACTGGCAGAATATCAAAATAGTTTGTGACAAGAAACTCTAGAATATAATTTCTACGAATTTAATAAGGTGACAACTTTGAAACATTAGTCAGAAGAATTCAAGCATTGAAAAAAATATGGAAAATAATAAATAGAATCTATAGAATTTTCTCTAAATTGTGAGGTGTCCAGATTTATTTAAGAAAATGGTTGGGTAATTTTGATGATCAAGAATAGTACAGACCAATCAGAATTAAGATAAAAGCAGTCTCGTATGCAGGATTGTGTATCACTCTGTACAAAATTGCTTGTAAGTAATTTTAATTTTAACTGTCATTAAAGTCAATTTCTAGAGATCTCTAGAGTTCTATTATTTCATATTATCTTTAGGTAGAAGAGTTCAAATCAAATTTGGCTTCCTTTCAAGAAATGTCATGTGTGAAGAAAAGCCTAAACTAGATTATTCTTCTTCATTTAAAAGGTAACATATGTATCCAAAAGAAGCCATATAATTTTCTCTTCTTTAAAAGAAAATGAAATATAAGATAGAAGGAGAAAAGGAAGATAAAAATCTTCCCCTTAGCTAGCCAATGTTCACGTGAAAAAGAAGACAAGGAGAAAGGGCTAAAAAGTCATATTTTGATGCAAGGTAACATGAAATGAAGCAAATCTTCTCGTTTCCTCTAGATTCCACGTGAATAAGCAAGAGAAGTGGAGAAACTTCAAGAGCTTTCAAGAGCTTGGACAAGTGTAGGGACACTTGTAAAGTGGTGGCCAAGTGGAAAGGTAAGTCATTATGGTTTATGAGATGTTTTCTATAAAGTAAAGAGATAATAAGGAATCAAGTTAAAATCCAAAGGAATGAGAAGAAATTGAGTTAGGACATAATGAAACAAGAAGAAACTAAGCTAGAATGAAACTAAATTAGTTGGAAGGGCTAAAATGTCCTTGAATATTAAATCATTTCCTAAACACTATATAAAGGGTAGTGGGGACCTTGTTTGAAAATCACTTTCAAGACATTCCTCCCACTTACACCTCACGTGAAAAGCATCCTCCCACTTACACCTCACGTGAAAAGCATCCTCCCACATCCCTTTCATCCTTTCATTTTCAAAGCTTAAAATCAAATAGAAAAGACCTCACCATCATAGAGAGAATCACGTGTAGAAGAGCTAAGCTAGAAGGAAGTAAACAAGCTTTATAGGAAGATACAAGGTATGTATAGGGAAGTTTATGCTAAATATAGTTTAAGTATTGCTTTTGTTCGAATAAGTATTTATAGAATCTCATTTATTTCTATGGAAAGCTTTATGATAAAGATAGTTTAAGTGTTGTTTGTGTTTGAATAATTGTTTGAAGTTCAAGTGTTGTTGAGTATATTTATGAATCTCTATAAAGTTTATGTGTTGCTAAGTGTTTTATGAATCTCTATGGACTTCATGTGTTTCTATGAATCTCTATAAAGTTTGTGTTGCTAAGTGTTTTTATGAATCTCTATACATGAATAATATGTTGTGTTTCTATACATGAGAAATAAACTGAATTTCTATACTCAAATGATGTGTTGAATTTCTGAGTAAAGCACATGAGACAGTAATTGAAAAGTGATGTTGAAATGAGGTGATAAAATAAATGAATCAGTTTCATATGTCTCATATGCATATGCCCGGCGGGGGTTAGTCCGCGTTATTTGTCTCAAGAGGAGGTGTGTCAGATAGCTAAACTGAGTCTGTGCGTTCAGACAAAAGGAGTCTGAGCTGGGGGGTGATTGGCAGTGAGGACCACGCCACCCATGATGATCACATGAAGTGTGGGTGACCTTCCTATTGCAACACTACAATACCTTGACTGATCAGATAAGTTCTGTGCCACTGGGATGGGGCTATCTTGACTGTTGGTACCACATGATAAGAATCAAAGAGAATCATGCATCATATAAAAAGAGAATCATGCATTATATCTTGAGGGTGATGTTATGAATATCTGTATATTGAATGTATTTTGTTGCTTAAATTATGTTTATCATAAACTTACCCTATGTATTGTGTCTGTGGTTGACACCTGCTATGACCTCAATCTAATTGGGCGAGCAGATGAACAGTAAAAGAAGGATTGACAAGATGATGTCTGAGGAAAGGACTTTGTTAAAGATGCTTAGTTGAAGATGTTTGTTGTAATATTTTGATGATTTGTACCATGTAATAGAACTGATATCAGTCTGTATTTTATTTTATATTATGTCAGACTTATAAATACCAATCAGTGATGAATAACTTTTTATGATATTAGTGATTAGTAACATTAGTATTAATTATTTGTAAGCAAGAAGAAAATAATTTTCATCAAAAATCAATAAAACATAAGATGGGAAAGCGAGGAGTTACAGAGTGTCCAACATGAATACTTTTTTTTTTAACATGGGTATGACATATATGATCATTGTTTCAAAACTTATTGATTAGACAACAACAGAATAATTAAACTTCACATATGAGATAAGAAAATTGTAATTACCCCTCCATTGGCCAATACAATGGCCATGATCGCTGCACATTCCATAACCCATGATAATGGATTCCACATAAAACCTAAGAACTTTAAAAGTTTGCTATCGTTTTTCTCTTCTAATTTATTTGGGCCGAAAATCTGGAGCCTCTTCTCTCCTTCTGCGGATGTGAGACCCTCTCTGGTACATTTTAGCTTCTCAAAGACCTCTTCAACTGGAATATTTTCCTACACACATAAAAATCAATGTAACATGTCATGGAAATTAAGGAAGAGCAAACGTATATTGTAAATCGAATCAAATAAATTAATTGTGGTATTTTTGGTTATTATTGTTAGAACAAATTACACTAATCATTCATGAGGTTTTGTGCTTACACAATGTTTATCACCACACTATCTTTTTTTTTTATTTTGGAGAAGCCAAAAATATCCATACACTAATGTATAAGGAAGGATGTTCAAAAAGAATTTGTATAACTTCACAAAATCTCAGGAATAATTAGTGTAATTTAATGTTATTATTATGTTTACAAGATCGATTTTCTCCTTCTTGAGGTCCTCAAATGAGACGTCATCGGAGGCCATGTTGGTTGAAAGAAAGAAAGCCTTAAAAAATATGTGGCTCTTTCCTTTTTTTTTATTTTTTTATTTTTTTATGTCTTCTTTAATTTGGTCGCTCTCCATGCCCTAACTACCATAGGCAGGTAGAAAGAAACTGCGAACGAAGAAGCCAGACATTAGAATAGAGAGATGTTTTAAAAATAAAGAGGTATAAGCTACCCCAAGGTGAGACAGCAACCATTGCCCTGTTTTCACTTTCATTTTATAGTAATATTAACGTTGGAGACACAATATTAGAAAACATGTGATTGGCCGTGTAATGCTACAGTTGTTGACACTTGCGTGCATGTTCGTGTTCCTCGGATCATGCTTTTTTTTGGGTAGCTTGGCTTTTGTGGCAACCAAGTTCCTCGTTAGTCTTTGGGGTCTTAAAATTAACATGTGGATTTCACCCTCTTGTACGAAAAAACTGAACCATCTCTTTGGATTATAATTTGGGTAGAAGCAGAATCTTTGTAACACGTAACTAACCATTAAAAAACTCATTTAATTTAAATAATAGTATTTGCAAATTCAATCTTTCAAACATTTGTTTTCATTGCTATAAAAAAAATCATTTAATTTGTTTCATGCGGGTAGATTTGTCTTTACACGTTAGAGTCTCTTACCCTTTCTTAGCTATACATCCAGGGTTGGGAAACATGCAAGGCCATTACGGTAAGTGCCTTAGGCCTCGGGATTTTCTCCCTTTGTGAATAGACCCCTATTTATTTAATTATTAAATGTTTATTCTTTAATTATTTCATTTTAACAAAAAGACTTGTGTAGTTGTGTTTCAAAAATTTTACTGTTTCAATTCAAACATTAATCTTCGAGATATTTATTAGAGTATCACAAACAGGGACAAATATTCGGGGGGCTAACAGGGGCCGAAGCCTCCCTCTATCAAAAGTTTTTTTTTTAACCCTTCTCTAAAGCTTTAATAAATATATAATAATTAATAAAATATATTATTCATAATAAAACATTATTTTTGTCCTTAAGTCAAAGAGATATGATACTACATTTCTATTATTCTTTTATCAATTATGCTTCATGTATTATTTTAAGTGTCTTTTTTATCCATCTATATATAATTATTAACAAAAATTATTTTAAAGATTTATATTTATGAACACATTTATATATAACTATTATATAGAACTGTTATGCATTTTGATGACTTAGTTATTTGGGTAAAATATTTTTAGTCTCCATACTTTCATTTAATCATATTTTTAGTCTCTCAATCTTTCATATCGAACAATTTAGTTCTTGAACTTTATAAAAAAAATTGGATTTTTAGTCCTTCATCACAACTTGAAGTTAAAAGTGCAAAATTAAGGAGTAAGCCCAAAAACTCAAATCACTTCTTTTTTTTTTTTTTTTTTTTAAAAAAGGAACTAATTTGTATGATATGAAAGACCATGGACTAAAAACATGATTCAAAAGTATAATGTAATAAAAACATATTTTATCTTATTTATTATTATATCCAATGAGTTTAATTTGTTCCTTTTTTTTATTGTGAGATTATTGTCTGTTTAATTATTATTATGTTTGTGACACCAAAAACTCTTTCAAAACGTGAAACAAAGAATTCGTATGAATTATTTCTATATTGTGTCATTTGAAATATAAATCAATTTTAGTTTACTTGTAAAATTAATAAATGATTTTATAAAAGACATTGTTTATTAAATATTTATTTATTAGAATTTAAATATTTAAATAATTAAAGTACAAAAAAATATTTCCAACCTCCTTTGATGGTTTTTTGGATTTATTCTCTGATAACGAACATCACCCATTAATTACTCCAACTAATATATAATGTAAAGTTTGTGTAGTTTGATTTCAATAACTCTAAAATTTTATATCCATGCGATGCATGACTTTGATTAAGTTATAAATTTTTAAATTTGTACTTCATATTATTTTTGTCCTAAGTCAAAGACTAGGATTGTGGCCAACCCATTAGATTAGAGATTAATTTCGTTTGCACTATTCGATTATCGCAGATCTAAGAAAATTTGTATTTAGTATTATTTGTATTTAGTATTATTGTAAAAAATGCATAGAAATAAATTAACTAATCATTTTTAAAATATTTAGTATCATATTAAATATAATTATATTAAAACTGAGTAAAAATATTAAATGTATTTTTAATTGAGCAGATATTATGTTCAATTTTTTTTTTATCACAAATTGTCCTTTCTCCAAGTAATAATAGTAATATAATACTGTATTCAAATTACTAATACCTATATAAAATGTAAAAATTCAAAAGAAAATAATAAATTATATTTATGATTATTTAAATTCAAATTTATTAAACTCGTGCATTATAAATATTTTTAAAATAAAAATGTTATCCATTTATAATATAAAAATATTTTTTTCTTAAATTAAACATATTGATTATCAATTTTTTCATGAGGTTACATTTATATAATAGAATATATGAAATACTATAATTTACTAAATTAATTTATCAAATATTTCCTTATAGACCATATATTTCATATTTATTAACACTTAAATAAGAAAACAAGAAAAAATATAAAATAATTAACTTAACTCTAAAATCATAAAGATATAAGTATAATTTTATAGCACATAACCATACTAATGATTCTGAAAAAAAAAATCATAATAATGGTCACTACAAGAATGTTTGTTATTATAGTGGACCAAGATTATTTTTGTAATACACACAAATTATAGTGTCTTAGTCCGTTGCTAACTTACAAACGACTTTACCAATGTGATTAAATTTCACACTTATATAATTCCTCACTCACATAATCCATATGAAGTAAGGGAGGAAAAAACTTGATCAAACATTTTTTTTTTCATTTTCAAGTTTATTTTTTATATGAAAAACACAAATTTAAAAAGAATCTAAAAATAATAAATATGAATATATCATACTATATAATTATTAAAAAATTTCTATTTATTTTATTTACTGTTGATATAATGTTAACATGTAGTAATTTTTAAATGCATTTATTATCAAAATTAAAATTTATTTTAAATTTGTTGAAATGGTGTATTTTTATTAAGGTTAAAATATAGTTTTGGTCCTTCTATTTTGTCAAATTTGTGATTTTAGTCCCCTATTTTTAATTGAGACATTTTCTTCTCCACTTTTAAAAAATCATTGAGTTTAGTCCCTATATTTTTTAATTGAGACATTTCATTCTCTATTTTTTTAAAAAATTACGATTTTAGTCTCCTTAGTCAATTTCATACTTGTTGACTGGGTACTTTTTTAATTCTTTTTTTAATAAATAAATCTTGTTAGTAAATTAAATAATTTGAAAAAAAAAATCATGTGCATATAAAAAAATAGTTGTCACTCAATGATTACACAGTACATAAATCAACGTTTCAAATTAGCCACAAGGACTAAAATTGTTAGATTTTTTATAAGTGGGGGACGAAATGTCTTAATTAAAACAAAAGACTAAAATCGAAAATTTTTAAAAGTGAGGGATAAAATGATTCAATTAAAAAATGGAGGGACTAAAAGCGTAAATTTGAGAAAATAGGGAGACAAAAATTGTATTTTAACCTTTTATTAAATAGATATAGGTGTTAATTATTTTAAAATAACAATTTTCAAGATCTTGAAAATATTAATTTAATTACATGATATTATTGAAAATTTTAATTGATTAACTTCATCATATCATAAATTGAACACTCTCATTTAACATAATTAAAATTGTATACCATTATTATTATTATTATTACTTGCGAAAACACAAGCATTGTGACATCTGTGCGTCTGCATTTTATTTTGTGTAATTAAATAGTAACAATATATTTATTGTATGTCAAGAAGTATGTTAATTTTAGTTTTAAATTTTTACTTCTTGGTGGGTAAGATGCCAATTAAGTTTGCAAGCTTGTGTGTCTATATTTTTATTGCGTTATCAAAATTTTAGTGTACTTTATTTAATACACGATATCCATACACATTTCTTATTTTTTAGGGTGAGATGTTACAATTAAAAGACAAAAGTGTAAATTATATGTGCATTTCGTTTTAAGATCTATAAGGAGTCTATCATCAAAGAAAAATTATTTATTTATTAAATTTATATTCATTTTACAAAGTTTCTTGTAAAAAACCTTATTAAAAGGGTGTATTATGTATTTTAACTATGCATTTAAAAAATGTATTTTTATTATGATTTTAAATAAAATATTATTATTTATTAAAGTTTTAGACACAATTGATCTTAATTTAATAGTATATTATTCGGGGTTCACAAAATACATGTGGGGAGTTACGTCGAACTCCAACACACAAGTCAACCCTCTTTGTTAGTCTTAGCATAGGAGCATGGACATCTCGCTCGTAGCAACCATGTTGCTGGGCCAACAGATTATCTCTAATGCCTTATTTCAAATATTAATGATAATGTTATAATGTAAGGACCCTTAATGGGGCGTGGAAGGCGCCAAGATTCCAGGCAGATAGCGCCAAGATCCTTAGAAGAAAACCCTGTTCAGGGTGTGGCGCTGATGGCGCCAGACCACTGGAAAATGGCGCCCAGAGCGCCATGGCTACGCCAGGAGCGCCAGGTCCTCTGGAATTTGGCGCCAAGCGCGCCAAGCCGGCGCTGGGAGCTCCATGATCTCTGAAAACTCACGCTTGGAGCGCCAATGGTGGGGCCAGGGACGCCATGTTTTCCAGCTGGTGCTGATGGTGCCAGATGTGGCGCTGGGAGCGCCAGAAATTCTGGAATTTGGTGCTGGGGGTGCGGGAGCGGCGCTGGGAGCGCCAGAGGTCGTGCTGGGCCACTATATAAAGTGAAAAACGAGAGGAAAAACAGTTTCATCTTCCTCCTCCAGCCCTGACCTCCATTAGTGACTGGTCCAAGCTTACTAGGACCTTGTTTCTTGCTTTAAATCCCTTCCTTTAACCTTTGATTATGAGAGAAACACTTTGAAGCTTGAATCCTTCCTCCTTTCTCTTGAAAACCCCTTTTTAGTGAGAATTGGTATAACGACTACGTTTCTTGTTCGTATTTAATAGATTTTGCTTATTAATTTTACAGAAAAAATTTTCTACATAATTTTGTTTATGTAAAATTAATTATACGTAATAATTTATTTTTTTCTAACGCGTTCACAAAATTGTCAAAATATACGGTTCAAATATAATTTAAGATACAGTCCGGATACAACACAGTCCCAAATAGTTTGTTTAAACATAAGATACATACAGCATAGCATAGTATCAAGTACAGACAAACAGAAAATCACAAATAAAGCATATAGTTATCCAACAGCACACAGAACATCCAGCTCCTTCCTTAAAGTTTTCCTCAGCTTACTGTTCCTCTGCTCACCCAAATAGATTGGGGTCATCACAGGTGTCAAACCACATACACAACTCGGGTAAGTATTTAATAAACATGATTAGATAATCGACAAAAATTGAAATAACATCACAGACAATTAACGAATAAATCATCATTTATAAACAAAATCAGATTCATGAGAAATGATGCATGATTTCTTTGTTAAATGATGCATGACTGAGATCTCAGATTATCACCACAGAGTACCATAAGCAAAATAGTTTCACCCACTCTAGTGAAACCTCCCTCCACTCTGAGGGGTTAAATGAAAATGATGCATGATTTGATTTTTTTTTCTTTCAGTTCCTTTTTACCATTAATTTATTTCTCAGAGTCTCATATCTTGGCACCATAAATTTTTAATCATCCATCAATATCAAAGATAAGTGCCCACAATTTTTTTAAGGAACTAATCTTAACAATATATAATACAAATCTTTTAATCATATATCCATGACCTAATTTCTAATAGAATAGATCATAGAAACTTTATCATAGCTCAACATCAAATGAATAATAAAATAACATACAACATCATCAAGTTACAAAATTAATCTACAGCAACCTAATAGAATAACATACAGCAATCATTAAGTTACAAAATTAATATACAGCAACATAATAAAATGACATGCAACAACATTAAGTTACAGAATTAATATTCAGCAACATAATAAATTAACATACAACAACATTAAGTCACAGAATTAATTTACAGCAACATAATAAATTAACATACAGCAACCATTAAGTAATTAATTATGAATACCACAACATCAAGTATAGAAAAGGAATATAGCAGAGTAATCTATGGTCACCAAGTTTAAATTGTTAAGTTAATTAGATACTTCCTTATTAACCTAGATTAATTAAATAATTTTTTGGTTAGTTAAAAATTATAACCTATGTACTATAGTAATTCATTGTGACATTTAAACAAACAGTTGGTGTGCCTAACTTATGTCTTGTATTAATAAATGATAACATGGATAAATCATGTAAAACTAAAGGATAGCATATTCTAATCAATTATCTAAGCCATGTACACCAAATACTCCTCATACCTTAGCTTTTTCTTGGTTTAAAATCTAGTAACCCTTTTTCCACATGAACTTCTAAAAGAGTGTGGGCTGTTGTGGATTTGGCTGTTTTGGTTTTTGATTCAAAATGAAAAGGATTGAAAATGAAAGTGGGAAGCTGTCCATGTAACTCCCTCTTGGTCCCCACCACTTCTTCTTTTATATGCTAAGTTTCCTTGTCTTTTATTTGAAAAAATCTCCTAAACTCATTATGGCTTTGCTTTCTAGTTGCACTTTCCTCATTGGCTAATGTTTTATGGTCCTACATGTGGCTGATTTCATGAAAGTTCTGCAGTTTTCTTTTGCTTTAACCGTGTAAAATTTCAGCCTAAGCCTTTGTCTTTTGTGTAGTTCCTTTACGTGGAGTAGCTTGGTGTTTTAGAAGATTTTTGCTTCATTTTTCCATTTGGTCCAATGGTATTTCTCTTTGGCTTTTGGCTGTCCAAGTGTCTTGTGTCTTGAGATTTCTATAGCTTTCCTCAATTTTCTCTAAAGTATACGGCCACTCTAAAATTTGGAGCAATTATGTTTAACTTTGGCTTTGTGGCTTAAACCGTAATATGGCTATGTTTTAGGGGTTTTAATGCTTTATTTACTTAACATATTTTCTTATATTGATCAAAAGTATTTTTATAATTTATGGAAGCCTTGTTTCAATTGTTTTCTTTGGAAGTAAAATTTTTAAAATTACTTAGAAACTAGCTTAAGTTTTAGTAATAATTTTGGAACATTTCTTAACTTCCTTATAATGATTTTTCTAAATTCCTATTGGTTGA
>PYAF01004448.1:59680-76618 GCA_007407185.1 Glycine tomentella
GTTAATTCACTAAGGGATTAGGGATTAACTAAAGTAGGAAAGATTTATTCTCTGAACAATTGGAATAGCAAACCTCATAATATAGTCTTTCATAAGCTTGATAGGAATTACTAAGGAATTAGGATTGCTGTCAAAGGGCTAAATTACTAAGGAATTAGGATTTGCCAATTTAGGAAAGATGTATCATTGTGTGATCAAACTTGAGAAACCAGTTAAGTGAAAGAGGCAGGAATCAAAGGGGATTGTGCCTGACCACAATTGTTTCTTCCATTGGTAACACCTTTATTATTTTATTGTTAATTTAATTTCTGTTTTATTTCAATATTCAACACACAACAACAATTCTCCAAAAATATTTTCTGTTTTTACTTCCTATCACATTGAATTAATATTACTGTGAATTTCGCCCCAATCCCTGTGGAGAACGATACTCACTTACCTATTTTATTACTTGAAACGATCGGTGCACTTGCGGTAGTGTGCGGTTATCGCAACAAGTTTATGGCGCCGTTGCCGGGGAGTGGTTAACAGATTTTTACAGTAATTTTTAATCTTTGTGATTGGAATTCTTGTTACTAATCGCTTCTCTGAGTTTTATGCGAGGTTCAGTTAACCCTGAGGATTTACAGTTCGATCCTAAAATTGAAAGAACCATCCGAAGAAGACTAGCCAGACAAAGGAGAAGAGAAGCTGAATACTTTGACTTTGATTCAATCTCAGAATTAGAGTCTGAAGTAGAGATGGCTGAAGAACAAAATAATCAGCCAAGGCGAAGATCGGAGGATGAACTGATGGAGGATATTCTGGCTCCTATGTTCACAAGACGAAACTCAAGCATTGTGAGACCACCAATACAAGCTAACCATTTTGATATAAATCCTTCATTGATTGTATTGGTGGAAAGAAGTCAGTTTGGTGGAGAAGATTTTGAAGACCCTCATGATTTCATAGACAGATTTCTGAGAATCTGTGACACTATCAGACACCAAGGGGTCTCAGATGATGCTGTAAGACTAAGCCTATTCCCTTTTGCTGTTAAGGGAAATGCACTGAGATGGTTAAGTAGACAAACATCAAATAGCATCTCAACTTGGGAGGATTTAGTCTCAAGATTCTTTGCCCAATACTTTTCCATGGATAAATACAATAGATTGGTGAATGAAATCACCAACTTCACTCAGAATGGAAGAGAATCTCTGTGTGCTGCTTGGAACAGATTCCAAGAATTGATCAGGAGATGCCCACAATATGACATGCCTGTGGGTAAGCAGGTACGTATTTTCTTTAACGGTATGACTCCTGAAACTCGTATGATTAAATCTCTGGCCTGTACTGAAAATGAAAGCATTACCATTCAGCCAAAGAGAGAGCCAATACAATTGTGCAGCAATGATGCCATGCTTGCAGAGCAGAAAATTTTAGCCCAACAACTGGCTAAATTAAATGAAAAAATTGATAAACTTCAAGTCTCTGCAGCCCAAGTTTCAGCCAGCAAGTCACATGTCTACTGTGAATACTGCCAAGGTGAGCATGAGTCTAATCAATGCCCTATTCTTGTTGGAGCTGACCCTGTGCAGGTTAATGGTGTTTGGAATGATCAAAGACAATAGCAACCATACCAGCAGCAGCCATACCAGAGAAACAACAATTTTGCTATGGGTAACAACTACCAGAGGAACATTCAAGGAGGAGGGTTAAACTATAAGTCTAACAATTATCTGCAACCCCCTCCCATTCCAACCACTAGTATTTCTGAACTTGAAAAGGTAGTGATGCAGCTGTCAAAAACAACAACAGAATTTATAGTTGAGACTAGAGCTCACCACAGAAATCAAGATGCCTCCATCTGGAATCTTGAAATTCCCTTTTCATCTGAATCTAGGTAGGTAGAAGTTCCCATTGGTGTTGCTGTAGCTTTGCAATTTTCCATGTCAAACTTCTTTAACATTTCCATGCAATATTTTGATTGGCTAAGGAAAGTTCCATTCTTCATTTGTTTAACTTGTAGTCCTATGAAGAATGTGAGCTCTCCCATCATAGTCTTTTCAAACTCTTTCTGCATGTTAGCTGAAAATTCTTTACACAAAGAATGATTAGTGGAACCAAAAATAATATCATCAACATAAATTTGTACCAAGAGTATGTCTTTTTCTCTTCTTTTGATGAACAAGGTTTTATCCACTTCTCCTCTTGTGAATGATTGATCAAGCAAGAACTTGCTCAACCTCTCATACCAAGACCTTGGAGCTTGTTTCAATCCATATGTTTTTCTCAATCTGTACACATGATTAGGATATTGATGATCTACAAAATCAGGAGGTTGGTCAACAATTATCTCTTCATCAATATAACCATTAAGAAATGCACTTTTCACATCCATTTGAAACAATCTAACATTCAACATACATGCATATGCAAGAAGTAACCTTATGGCCTCTAGTCTAGCAACTGGAGCATAAGTTTCATCATAATCAATGCCTTCCTCTTGGTTGTAACCCTTTGCAACCAATCTAGCTTTGTTTCTTATTATGATGCCACTTTCATCCAGCTTGTTCCTAAAAACCCACTTAGTGCCAATAGGTGTGTGAGTGGAAGGTCTAGGGACAATTTCCCAAAGGTCTAGGGACAATTTCCCAAACATTTTTCCTTTTAAATTGATTTAACTCCTCATGCATAACATTTAACCAATGTTCATCTAATAAGGCTTGTTCAATACTTTTAGGTTCAATTTTTGATACAAAAGCCATAGTACAACAGAGATTTCTTAAAGAAGATCTAGTAAATACTCCCTTAGATACATCACCAATTATGTTGTCCAATGATAAATCTCTTGTGGTCCTCTAATCTTTGTGTTTAGGTGTGGCTGCCTCTTGATTAGACTCTAGTTGTGCTTCATCTTCTTCTTACTTACTAGCTTCAATAGGCTGTTGTTTTTCCTCTTTAGTTTCTGCATCATTATCACTTAAAACTTCTTCTAAAGACAGGTTAGATTCATCAGATACAATATGTACAGATTCTTCAACACACAAGGTTCTCTTGTTGAAGATCCTATAAGCCTTACTTTGCAAGGAATATCCAAGAAAGATGGCTTCATCAGCTTTTTAATCAAACTTGCCAAGATTATCTTTGCCATTGTTTAAAACAAAGTCTTTACAGCCAAATGCTTTAAAGTGAGAAATGTTTGGTTTCCTTCCTTTATAGATTTCATAAGGGGTTTTCTTCAAAAAAGGCCTTATGAGAATTCTATTCAGGGTATAACAAACTGTGCTCACTGCATCTGCCCAAAAATGTTTAGGTAATTTTGTTTCATTTAGAAGAGTCCTTGTTGCTTCTTCAAGTGATCTGTTTTTCCTCTCCACAACACCATTTTGTTGAGGTGTTCTTGGAGCTGAAAAATTGTGATTAATTCCAAAATCTTCACAAAAATTTACAAAAAGATCATGTTGGAATTCACCACCATGGTCGCTTCTAATTGAAACAATATTATAACCCTTTTCATTTTGAATCAATTTGGCTAGTTTCTTAAAAGCTATGAATGCTTGGCTTTTAGATCTAATAAACAATGTCCAAGTGTATCTAGAATAGTCATCTATTATAACAAGGTCATAGTAATTTCCTCCTATGCTCATGGTTCTTGAAGGACTGAATAAGTCCATGTGAAGTAATTCAAGAGGTCTAGAAGTAGAAACCAATGTCTTACTTTGGAAAGAATTTTTAGTTTGTTTTCCTCTTTGACATGCTTCACAAATTTTGTCCTTCTCAAACTTAAGCTTAGGTATACCAATTACTAAGTCCTTTCTTACTAACTTGTTGAGATGATGCATGTTTATATGAGATGTTCTTCTATGCCATAACCATGTCTCATTTACTTTACTCATTAAGCAATCAGTTTTATGTATGAATGCATGGTCAAACACGAGTTTACTTTGAGAAAATCTATGATAGGCATTTGGTTGATTGTGCTGGCTATGGTACTTATGTTTTGGAGGTACAAACACGAGTTTACGTTGAGTTTTAGCTCCATGTTTATATCTCAAATCATAAGTATCACCAGCATATTTTGGACACTTAGCATTTCATTTAAGTTACATTTTCCTTTGTAATACGTTCTTAGCAAATCAACCAAATAACTATTTTTAGTTTGCAAACTCATATTTTCTTTTTCTTTACTCAGCTTGTACTCATCAATTTCTTTCTGCAATTCATTGTATTTACCAACCTTAGAGATGGCTAAGGAGCATGTACATCCATTTTCCTTGTAACTTGAAAGAAGCTTGTCATGTTCTTCATTCAATTTACAAAGTTCTTCTTGCAATTCAGCAAGCTTGGATACATGCCATCTTAAGTCACTCTTAAGCTTGTTGTTTGCTTTTGCTAGTTTTTGAGCTTCACAATGCATCTCATGAAAAACATCAATTACATTTTCAAATTCAGAATTTACCTTTGATTTTGTACTTGATGTTTCTTCTTCTTCACAAATGGTAGATGTAAGGCATAGGTGAGCTTCAACTTCTTTTTCTGAAGAGGATTCAGAACTTGTGGATTCATTGTACTCCCAAGCAATGTAGGCTTTTCTAGGTTTTCCATCCCTTTTTGATCTCTTCTCAATTTGTGGCTTCTTTGCTAATGAGGGGCTTTCTGACTTTATGGGTCCTTGCTTTCCACATTCAAAGCAAGTGATGGAGGAGAGGTTGTTGTTCTTGTAGGTGCTATCACTTCTTTTCTTTTATTGTGGTTGCCTTCTGTTTTTATTCTTCCTCAAAAACTTGGTAAACTTCCTTACTATGAGATTCATATTCTCATCATCATCATCTTCACTTGAATCATCTTCTCTTTTAATCTTTGAAGGTGCATCTTTTAATGCTATAATCTTATGCCTTTTATTTGCATCTTCACCATGAGTTAATTGAGATAATTCAAGTTCATACTCTAGGAGCTTACCAAACATAGTTGTCATTGACATCTTTGATAAATCCTTTGATTCTTTAATGGCTGTGACTTTAGGCTGCCAATTTCTTGTTAGGCATTTGAGGATCTTGATGTTCAGCTCTTCTACATCAAAAGTTTTCCCTAGCCCAAGCAAGTGATTCACTATGTGGGTGAACCTAGTTTGAAGCTGTGAGATGTTCTCATCATCTTTCATCTTGAACATTTCATATTCATGAATGAGAGTATGTTTCCTTTGGCGCTTTTACACCTAACAGTCCTGAAAAATTCATCAGAAGATAATGCAGAAGTTATCATATTCTTTTCCTTGAAATCATATTGAACCATTTTCTTTTCTATTTCAGACATTTCATCCCATTCTTTTGGTATTGATTTGCCATCAACAATATTGGTAGGAATGAAAGGACCTTTCTCAATACAATTCCAAGCACCCGGGTCATTAGATTGGATAAAGATTTGCATCCTATTTTTCCAAAAGTTAAAATGTTCTCCTTAAAACAAAGGTGGTCTATTCAATGAGGCTCCCTCCTTGAGTGTTATTTGATTAGTATTCATTGTCAAAGATTTAAAAAGATCATGAGCAAATTACAAGAACCAGCTCTTGATGCCAATTGAAAATATAATGAACACTTATGCAAATAAACCAAAAGGGGGGTGAATTGGTTTTACCTCAGAGTTTTAAAATTTCCTTTCAAAATTTATAACAGCAGAAGACTTCAAAAGGATCGTATCTATTCAAAACCAATTTAGAAAACAATTTACGTCACCAATCAAATCACTCTTGTGCTATAACCAAGTTTGTATGATGAACAAATTCTATACTTTAAGAATTTAATGAATATAAACTGAAATCTTAAAACACACAAGATTTATACTGGTTCACCTCTCAACCCCGGAGGCTACATCTAGTTTTCTTCTAACCAAATCTTGGTTAGAGTTCCACTATAACAAATATATGTTCTTTACAAGCTTACAAATGATCTCTCTTACCCTCCCTAGGTAAAATTCAAAATCTACTCCCTATAGACTTTTCAAAAGATCAAGAACCAGAGATCCCCTCTCTCTTCTTCCCTCTAGAAATCCTTTCTAGAAAATCTTTAAAGAATACAAATGTTATATGGAAATGCAACACAGTTACAAAACAAATATCAACCAAAATCAAGCTTTATGTTCAAGAAAGATATCACCTTATAATCCTCAGCAGTTTATAATGATATGAATGATGCAATCAACCTGAGATTATATGCAATAGATGAATATAACTCTTTCTTAATGGCTTTCTTTAAGCACTAGCTTGAACAATTCTTCAATCTTTGAGAAACAACACTAAAAACACAAGTAACTCTCCATGATACTCATCATATTTGATTATGTCACTAATCTCAGCCTTGAGTACTCTTGAGAGCTTTAGAATGTGTCTATCACAAGGCTTGCATGAGTATCTCTGTTTTTCTCACTTAGTGTAACACGGACACAACTGTTCTATTTATATAAAAAAACTGTTTTAATTAACTGTAATCGATTAATTCGTCAATGTAATCGATTATTTTAACTATTGTAATCAATTATTTTAATCAGATAATCGATTAAAGTGTTCATTAGAAATCTGGAAATTTTTCACGAACAAAATAATCGATTAAGTCATCTTGTAATCGATTAATCCAGATGAACTCAGTTTTTCAATGCACACATGTAATCAATTAAGTTCCTATTTAATCGATTAACACAGACCATGCCTAAAACTTAACAATGCACATTTAATCGATTACAAACATCTGGTAATCGATTAAATCAGATGAACATACTGTGTAAAATTATGCAGAAGCTTATGTAATTGATTATTTCTTAAGATAATCGATTATCACAGAAAGTTTCTAATTCTGTGTAAAGCTCATTTAATCAATTACGAATCAGTGGTAATCGATTAAAAATGTTCATAAGGCATTTTCCAGAAAACATACACATGCTGTAATCAATTATTTCACCAATGTAATCTATTAAAGCAGTAAGAAAATGTTTTATACAATTCCTAGTTGCCTTATTGAATTTCTATGACTTTGATTACTACCACATGATTAATTCTATTCAAATAAATGTACAAATGCATGAATTATCAAAAACTAATGAGGATTATAAAGCTTTATCTAATGAACCACGCTTAAACAAAAATCACATATGCCATCAAACTGATTGGGCATGTAAAACATCAAAACTCATTTGCTTCAATCATCTTGAATCCTTTGTCTCAGCTTTTTCAATTTTAACATGATGTAGCGCCTTGCCTTGTGGCAAGGACCTTAGCTCATTTTTTGCTACACCCGGGGCCCGATGTAACTCGTAGTTATGAAGGGTACACTCCAACGAAATATCATAAAGGTTCATCATATAAAAATAGCTGGTTTTTTATGACCGATTCGCAATCCCTGATGCCAACCCTCCTTTATCCTGGCTTGGGACAGCCATGCATGCAAACACACATAGGCGGAGTTACAAATAGATAATAAAATAGTATATTTTTTTGGTAATGAGTAAAAAAGGATATTTACTGTGAACAGTCTTTTTTTATTCATTAATTAAATATTCTATTTAGAAGATAACCCAATAAAATAAATTTAAAGTATCTCTTCAAATATACACTATTTTAATATTTTACCATGCATATACAATGAAAATTAATTGTGTATATCAATAACTAAATACATTATTTCTCTAAAACTAATACTAATAATCCACAATGTTTTGAATCGGTCATATTTGAAACAAAATAGAAATGTATGAGACAAAATATTTTATTCCAAAGCCGCACATGTTTGTCTATGTATGACTCCACCATATATAATTAGATTTTCAGGAAAATCCTTTTTTGTTCTTCCTCAAAAAATAAACTAATATGTTATTTCTCTAAGAACTCACGTTAAAAAAAAATAAACTAACATGTGTTAACAATTTTTTGTTATAACTAGACATGATAAGAAATCTAATGCTTTTCTATTGAGATTTTTAATCTTTATTTATCATTTTCTTTCCACTTCACAATAACCTTAAAATTCAAGAACAATAGCCAAGCTACAATATATTAATAAATTGAGACATATAACATGTAATTAATTTAATTAAACACCCAAAATAGAAACATGTATACAATTTATTTGTTTTAAGATGTATTCGAAATGTAAAAGAACAATCAGATAAAGTAAATACAACTGTTATTTAAGTCTTAAGAAAAGAAAAAGATAAATTAAAAGATACAAAGAAGCTATTTGATAATCCACCATTAAGCATTGAAAAAAAAAGGTGCATTATTCATTCTCTCCCACTAATTAACCTAAAAAAGAGGAGAAATGAAAAGGTGAATAAAATGACCCATCATATAACAATCACTACTAAAGGCGAGGTCTACAACGTCGGTTATTTACCCCATACGACGGGTTGTCGAGCTGTCGTTGAAAACAACAACTTTTGACGACAGTTCTAAAAAACCGTCTTTGTATTTTTTTTAACACTTACGAAGATAGTTCTTAAGGAATAACCGTCTTCATATGTCTTGAAACAAAGACGGTTTTCTTAAAAAACCGTATTTGTTTCAATTTAAATTTTTTTATTTTTTTTATGATTCACTTACGTAGACGGTTTTTTAGGAATAACCGTCTTCATATGTCAGCATATAAAGATGTTTTTTTCTTAAAAAACTGTCGTTTCAATTTCATTTTTATTTGAAACACTTACGAAGACGGTTTTTTAGGAATAACCGTCTTCTTATGTCAGCATACAAAGATGCTTTTTCTTAAAAAACCGTCTTTGTTTCAATTTCAATTTTTTTTATGAAACACTTACGAAGACAGTTTTTTAAAAATAATCGTCTTCGTAGGTCAGCATACAAAGACAATTATTTGTTTTTTCTAAAAACGGTTTTCTCTAAAAAACCGTCTTTGTTTTTTTTTTAATTTTTTTTATTAAACACCAACAAAGGCATGACATAAAATCATTTAACGCTTTTTATTGAAATGACATGTTAACATAACATAAAACCATTACACATTCCAGTTTATTGTGAAAGCAATACAAGCAAAATACAATACAAAACACTCTTAACCACTTTATTGGATGACTAAAAGTGTATTTATAACATTGTATCTTATAACATTGTTTGGAATTAGGGTAGTAGGAGAAAACCAGCTCCCAGGCGATTGAGGTAAAAGGGAAAAAAAAGTAACAGAACCATAAAGCAAATAATAGAGATCAGCTTGCCCTCGAAAACTTGATTCCCAATCTCCTCATTTTCCTCCTGTACGGTTCTACATTTAGTCATCAGCATCTTCCCCATCTTATAATATGAATCAAAGCTAGTTGAATAGTACAATTCAAATCATGAATTGTACGAATCTAATAACTACATGAAACTGAAGGAAGGAATCAAATGAACGGTTGGGAGAGGAAGGGAAGAAATATACTGTAATGGGATACACTAGTTAAATTTAGTTACCCTTCCTGACAGCATATATGTATTAATAAAATCTAGTGTAGTGAAAGTGAAGACAAATTAAGTATCTGAACTCCTGTACCTGTAATGGAAACATAAGAACTAGCATCAAAGCACCAAGAAGGGAAGCAACACCAAGTTGTTGCTAAAGAAGAACCATTGCAACAACAATTCGTAGTGGAGCTGAGCAGAGAGTGTGAAGTGACTGGCATATTTGATGTTCAAGAGATGAAAAAAAATATGATTATGGAATGCCATAGTGTGAAATTGATTGCAAGGAAGTAGTATTACAACATCAAACATGCTCCTAAGACAATTTATAGTAAACCAAAGTTTCAGAAAGTTGCTTACAAGATAAATTAAATTAGTATCTCTAAGATTTTGGACTCGACAACACAACCATGAAACTGAAATTGGTATCTAAAAGAGAAAATCATGAAACTAACTGTTGAATCTCTATTATTAGTCACGTCACACCAACTATCCTTTGGAAATACTCTTTCATTGATTGAACTATATAGCTGTGAAAATCATATTTTAATTAAAGGTTGTTATTTTGCCATGAATAATGGAAACAAACTGATATAAGAACCACACTAGGTAGCTTTTAAATTCTGACATAAGAATCACATTAGGGTCAAACAAGATTGCCTCCAGTGGAGGATACTTGTGGTCTAGACCAAAAAAATAAATAAAGACCGTTTATACCTAAGACAAATATTATTGCAATATTGCATACCTTGATGAAGCCTTTACGAAGCGTAAGATAATCTGCACAAACCACAGAACACCTAACTTGACGGAAAAAGCATGTCTACAACTTAATCAAAAATAAAATTAGATAGATATACAATTATACCGAGTAAATGGTTCAAAATGAAACCTGAATTTCTAAAATCAAGATTTCTTGCACATATGTTCTTAACATTGAGGAGTAGATAGTATATTGTAATAATAAATATTTGATGAGTCACTATTTATCACTATTTACTCATCTTTCTGTACTCATTTTAATCCCTAACTTGTGCTTAATCGTTTATATTTTGCATTGTTTCTCATTTACGACTTAATTAGACCGATAATTCAGATTTTAATTAATTTGGATTATTTTAAGTTTAATTATTCTAATTTTTATTTTCAGGGCAGATTAATAATTAAATGGGCTTGGAATTAATTTTTGGACTTGAAGATTGGAGTGCCACGTCAGCATCATTTTCCACATCAGCAGCTCATTTTCGTTTTATTTTATTTTAGTAATTTTTGGGCTAAAATTGTTAGGAAAAGGCCCATTCTTTTGTGAGAAGCAGATACTATATATTTGGGAAACTGTGCCCATGCAGTTACAACATACACAATACTATTCACACTCAGTTTTAGGGTTTAGAGTATTTTCGTTTTCTGCTTCTCTGTTTTTAGGTTTTCGTTTTCTGCTGGTGACTATGCTTTAGGGTTTCGTTTTGTTCGAATTTGCAATCCCAGTGACTATTTCGTTTCTGTTTCAAGTCTCAATTTCGAATTCGTTTTCTGCTTTCAATTTCGTTCTCTGTTTATTTCGTTTCGGTTGTGTTCTGTTGTTTCGTTTGCAGTATTTAGATTTTCGTAATGTTCAGTTTCATTTCAATTTGTGTTTCTGTTGTGATTTTCAAATTAATGGAAGGCTAAATCCTAGGGTTGGACCCTAGGACAGATTGCAAACCCTTTAATAGAGGTTCTCTGTAATTGCAATTCGTTTTCTGCTTGATTCTTCCTTGTTGGGGTTTCTGTTCTGTATTTTTCGAATTAGGGTCATGCTTAATGATTCTGATATTGATTGATTCAGTAATCTCAGTTTGCTTAATCCTGAGAACTTTCCCTGACGAGGTTCATGTTTGCTTAATTCGTGTAATGAAGTTTTAGGTTAATCTTCGCTTAGTCGATTAACCTGGACTGATAAGGATTAAGTAGAACAGATTATCTTTCGTGAACCAAGGATATTAGAGGCGCAATCTGTTCTAAGGGTCTGACTTGTTTTTAATCACTGCAATTAGTTGTTATTTCTGTTTTAATTTAGAATTTCGCATTCTGCCAAAAAACCCCCCAATACACGTTTTCAATCCCTAACGCAGACAATTGATCCTTGAGAGACGACCTAGGACTCACTTCCTAGTACTACATTTAAACTGTATTAATTTGGCCGAGTACGACCTCGATCAATATTCATATAATGTTTGTTCTCAAAAAGATAATAGTTATATAAGAAATTCATGCGATTAGTCCCAAAGAACTATTAGCATTTAGTATTTAGAGAACTACAAATTGAATTCTCATATGTTTTACCGCTTAAAAAAATAAAAAATAATCATTAGAATTTTTATCTTATTTTACTCAACATACTTACTTCCTTGAGAGAAAAACTTAGTAATGGTTTAGCTAAGTTAATTGACCATTGCAACTAACTACTCTTGCATAACTTGTTTGAGAAAGCAAATTGATCAAAAGGTAACAAGTCTAGCCAAGTTAACCATGCACAAATGGTAAAATCTTTTGTGTATATTCTGATTTCAAACATTATTTATATCTTCTTTCATTAAATAAATTTAAGAAATTAAAGACAGACATATTAAAAGGAAAAAACATAAATGAAATCAAATTAAATGGAAACAAGAAAACAAGTGGAGATATGTATTTACCACCCAAATGAGGGAACTGTTTTTGATCAATGGATTTGATGCATGAGACTTGACAAAGGTTGATTGCCTTCGCATGGTCAACTCTTTTGTAATTTCTGTTGCAACAAAAAAATGGACAAATCAACTACTAAATATGTTTTAAATAAGCACTACATGATCGTATGATTTTTGTCAACGACCAACTCTCCTAAAGGCCTATACTGTTAGGTACAGAGGTAAATGAGCATTTCTAACATGCTCCATTACACAAGCTCTTGAGCATAGAGCGTGGACAATAATTAAGAACTAAAATTAAAATTAAATATTAATGCAAGAATCAAACTGCTGACCACATGATCATTGATCATAGATGTAACACGAATCAAGGACCAACTACCATAAAAGCTTGAGCTGATAGGTAAAGATACTTTTATATATTAGAATTTCCATCTATCATAAATCACTGAATGATTCATTCTTGGGACATTTTTGTAATCCAAAATGCTTGTTTATTTATCTGAACTTCAGTGGGTACCAAGCCAAAAATCAACATTACCAACAAGACAATTCAACAGAGAAACCTCATAATTCCAAAAAAGGTTTATTCCGAAAGTTTGGACTAATTAAGAAAGTCCCTGCAAATTTTACATACACATCATTCATTTTAAGCTTTACAAGGGCCACAAGGGTTAGTAGTAACCTGACGCTAGCCTCAAGGCTCAAAGTGTATTTTAGACAAGCATACCTAAAGTGCCTCAACATAAGTAGTCATTAAGTTGGTTATTTTTCCAGTTGCAAATTGCTTTAGTGGTTCATGAGTAAGCCTTAGGGACTTGTGAAATACAGCAGCCACCTACAAGGAAGAAAACAAGCAGAGGAAAAAATAAATGGAACATCAAACTCAACATATTAAATGCAACTACTGGGTGGGATGAATTTCAGTAGAAACTTGCACTGCCACTCCTGCTGACACAAGGTGGTTAAGTATGATACAGCCAAATAGCTCTTTGACAACCTACTAAACAGGAATAAAGGTGACTAAATATGTAAAAAAAAAAGACTTACCAATGTTGATCTTAACCGGTAACCAACACTCATGACATTTTGAAAATTTTGAGCTTCACATAACACCCCAAAGACCTATCAGTAATCATCTCAGTCCCAATGGGGGTATAACCTAGATAAGGATCCAAAGCATGAACATACACAAGCAATAGTGTTCCAAACAAAACCTGGATGCAAAAAGACAAAATACGTCACTTTTTCAGTAAGAAAAAGGTTCACTAGGGTTCTAAGTAAGGGAAATACATGTAAGGGGAGACCCAAAAAACATTGAATGAAGGAAAAGGGTAAAACAACAAGGAGGAACAGATCAATGATGCAGGAAAAATGCCCAAGCAAACTATAAATGCAAAATAGCAACTCCCTTGAAAGAAACTTGAGCAGAACAATAAAGAAAAGTCATAAGACAACCTTATCCATTAATAGGTTTAAGCATAAAGAGACAACCTTCATAATGTGAGTTTTGCACTCCAAAAAACTCAACAAAGAATTAAGGATTTCCCACTACAACCAAATGTTTGCCACTAGGTTTTTACAAAAAAAAATATTATAGCGAATCCGATCCAAAGTACAAAAACAACTCTCTAGACACATTGTCATTAAGACCATGAGTAACTTCAACAAGGAACAATTCATGTGCAGATTGAGAAGCAGGTAGCAAATATTTTTATGAAGGCAATGGACAAATAGAGTATTACATTTGTAACAAGTTGGTTAGCTGGGTATAATTACAATCAGGGATTGAGCTTGAGAAGGGCCTTAAAGTATAATCTCAGGGTAACATAGAGTTTTGGGATGACTTGTAGTATAAGCACACACATACAGGCCTAACTGTATCTAGTTATTACATCCCGTATACTTTCTCTATACATCCATCTCTATAAAACAACATTACAAGTAACTAGCAACAAGACAATTCAACAGAGAAACCTCATAATTCCAAAAAAGGTCCATTCCGATGTCTGAACTAATTAAGAAAGTCACTGCAAATTTTAAATACACATCATTCATTTGAAAGCTTTACAAGGGCCACAAGGGTTAGTAGTAACCTCAAGCTAGCCTCAAGGCTCAAAGTGTATTTTTGACACGCGAACACGATATCCAGTATCAAACATCCAATTGCAGTTAGTTTAAAAAGAAAAACATAACCATTTATCTAAATTGAAGAGCACACAATACCTAGCCAACAACCTCACTAATGTATAAGTATAGCACAGAGCTGCAAAGAAAACCAAAATGTCAATTCGAGAAAAACAAGGGGAAGCAAAACATATGGTTTTGAACATGAAGTAGATGAAAAATATGCATTGATCCATTTCTATTTTTTATAATGCTTCATTACAAAATAACAATCTACACATGCACACATAAAGACACATAATTACATGGTCCCTTGCTCCCTTGTTTTAAATACCAACTAAAAAGGTGGAACCATAGACAATTCAGGTGATGCGTGTGATTCACAACATAGGGTTATTTCCAATTCAATAATTAAAGAAAGATATGCTAATTTCCCTTTTCCTTGCATTTCACCATATTAACTAAATGGGCAGATTACCGTTGATCCAACAACTACTGCATTGTTGTCCAACCACATGAGTGTTGATTTGAGGGGGAGCTACATGAAGATTCAAGTGAAGAATCAAGTAACAATAAGGCTTGGATGTTTTGGCTTTCAACATGGCTCAAGGAATGAAGATTTAAGCTTGTGATTTAATGTAAAAGGAAAAAAAGCACTATGGTGATCCAAGCTTTGAATACATATCATTCATATATCATACAAGCATTGCATCATATTGATTTTAAGTAATTGATTTGAAACTTAAGAAAAAGCCAAGTATTTTGGAAAAATAGCCTAGTATTGCTTTAATCGATTACTGCCTTAAGTGAATCGATGATTTTGTTCATAAGCTTTCTGGAAAATCAAACATGAACACTTTAATCGATTACTCCATCGGATTAATTGATTACATGAATCTTAGCATACTTAGAAATTAGCCTTGTAACTGGTTTAATCGATTACTATAGTACCGTAATCGATTACATGCTTGTTTGGAAAATACAGTCACTCTGGCTTAATCGATTACCACTGACTGTAATCGATTATTTAGTTTAAATCATGTTTTGCACTCACACTGGCTTAATCGATTACCAAGGGATGTAATCGATCATCTTTCATAAACAATTTGTACATAGGTCTGGCTTAATCGATTACTGCAGACCGTAATCGATTATTTTACATAAACAAATTTTTGCTCAGTCTGGTTTAATCGATTACGCGACGGGTTAATCGATTATTTGACCTGTTTACTGAACTCCTGAGCATACCAAAGGTCGGTTTAATCGATTACAGGAGCGTGGGGAGCGCTTTTAATCGATTAATTCTGTTACGAAAATTACTATAAATTGAATCCTTGCCTCTTGTTATCAATAACTAACAGAGATTGAGATTGAACTTAAAATTTTTGATATTCTGAGCTTTCTAAGGATTCACAAAGGCAATATTCTGGGTTCATTGAGTCTTGCTTCCATTGATTCATTCATGGGTCACTAAGGTGCTAGTGAAGCAAGCTTGTTCTGTCACAAAGGCTTAGGAAAGAACTTCTGCATAATTGGTTTGCATTCAACCTGAGGTTTTTCATTCATATGCATTTCATTCTTGGATCATTAGGTGAATTCTTTCCTAGCTCTTTGTGAATGTTTAGTTTTCTGCAGTAACTTTGAAATTGTTGACTCTATTGTAAGAAGGTTTTCTTGCAAGATGAGATAGTGTTTCTCCAAGTGGAGATAGGGTTTCTCCAAGGACAGCTGAGTAGTGTTCTCAGTGTGGGTGTGGCTTCTAAGGATCTAATAAAGTTTTAGATCTCTGAACTTCATCTAGGGTTGATGAAGAGAAGCTTGTAATTACTTATAAGAATAATATTTGCAATAGTGGAACTCTACTCTAGAGTTGAGTAGAATAAACTGGATGTAGCCTCATAGGTTTTGAGGTGAACCAATATAAATCTTGTGTTGTGATTTAAATTCTGCAGATTTGACTATACTTGTGTAAACTCTGTTTTGCATGTGTGTTCTTGTGGCATAACAAGTCTTGGATTAATTTTGTGATAAAGATTATTGTTTGATTTTGTGATAAAGATCCAAAGGGCAATAAAACTCTGATTTAAAACTCTGATTTTCATCAAAGAAATTTTAATTTACCAAGACTAACCAATTCACCCCCCCTCTTGGTTAAGTGTGAAGTGTTCCTTATTTTCCACAATTGGCATCCAGAGCTAGGTCTTGTAAGATACTCAAGATCACTACATTTTTACAAAATGAACACCGTACAAATAACCTTTAAGGAAGGAGCATCCTTAAACACACCTCCTTTGTTTGAGGGGGAGCATTTCAGCTTTTGGAAAAATAGAATGAAAATCTTTATCCAATCCAATGATCCAGGAGCATGGAATGCTATTGAGAAAGGCCCTAGAGTGCCTATTAAGATGGTAGATAACAACATGATTCCCAAAGATTAGGATGAGATGAATGATGATGAGAAAAGAATTGTTCAATATAATTTTAAAGCAAAGAACATGATAACTTATGCTCTATCTTCTGATGAATTTTTCAAAACCGTTCGTTGTACAAGTGCCAAGGAAATGTGGGAGATGTTGGAAATCACCCATGAAGGGACTGAGGAAGTAAGAAGGTCAAGAAAGCATTCCTTGATTCATGAATATGAAATGTTTAAGATGAATCAAAATGAGAGTATTTCTCAGCTTCAAACAAGGTTCACACATATAGTGAATCACCTCTTAG
>PYAF01004448.1:118322-138583 GCA_007407185.1 Glycine tomentella
GTGGTACTCCAGAACTTGCTTCCCTTGTTATTTGCTCTTAAGTCCCTCTTTTTGGCCCTGAAATGCATAAATGGTATTGAATTAGATTTAAAATAATAAAATAGAAAACTTAATTAATTCTAATACATTTAACTACTTATTTAACTTAAATTGTAACCTAAAACTAACCTAAAACTAAGATGTGTTTGCAACACATCAGTCATCATCAACATCAACATCATCTCATATTAATATAATCATCACATAATCTCATTTCAATATTATCAACATCACAACCAATCGCACTCCACATATATACATATAACACATGTTTAGGATTCACATTTCCCAAGTTTTCAGGCAACACAAATCTCACACATTCACAATCCATAATACCACGAGACTAATATTTTAGCAAAATTCTAATTTAAAGAGGAGAATTATAGTATACAAAACAAACTTTTATGCCCATTTAAAATTTAATAAATAATTAAATATAAGAACAAATATAAAATTTTGGATAGAGTCTCCTCTGTAATTAAGACTTTTCCCAAAAAAATCTAATCATTACAACAATAACATCATTCACAATTTCATTTATCAATAACAAATATATCGTATCTCATTAGTTAAAAACATAGTTTTTCTTAAAAACCAACACACAACAGGTACAAACATACATCCCCATAATTGGGTTCCCTGACCCCAACTATGGTATCAAAAGTTGTAAATAAATAATAAACTCCCCTCACCTATCTATATCCCTCTGTTAGCTCCTTGTAGCATCTTTTTGAAATCTCCCAAGTTCACGTCCTTTGGTCCAAACACAGATTTCTATATACCAAATCGAAGATAATTCAGTATAGATTTTGAAGACAAGGTTAATATTAACGCTCGGGGTCAAACACCCATTCAAATTTAAAAGGGGCTAAGATGGTGTTTTAGGAGTCCACATCAAAAAGAAGTCATTTTGAAATTTCGATCACACCAATGTGACCAGGATTCAAGGAAGGTCATAAAAATGACATCAATATTATAAAAAAGGTAACTTTTACAACATCTTATTTTCAAAGGTTTTTCAAAGGAAGTATAAAAACATTCAATAACGGTACCCAAGTCATAGAAGATACTAAGAGAGGTTCAAACTAGCTAGGAGAAGACAAGGAAATCATGGTTACCACGAAGAAACTACGAAAAAAGGATTGGAGGCTTCGTTCTCTACTGAATTCTCAAGTTGAGTTTTGAAGACTTCGCTCTGATTAAAGTGCTCCTCTCCGTGCGGTGGTTCAACGAAAAGTAACGGCAGCTCGTGATGGTCGTGGGTGGTGGAAAAGAAGGGTTATGGCTTTGGGTGAGAATTTAGAGAGAGATAGAGAGAGGTGTGAAAAATCACGTTTTTCACACTAATGGACGTATTTATAAGTTGCACATCTCGCTTAGCGGGCTCGTCTCACTAAGAGCAATTTTCTTTGTCTAAAATTGCGTTTAGCGTGTTGGTTGCATTAAGCGGGACATCACAAATTGTTATTTTACAAATCCCAATGGTTACAACATGTAGAGGTGTGTTGTGAATCTTCTGTCTAAATTGGAAGGCGATCCAACAATTAACTAGTCCGAGATTGGAGTTTTACCGAAACAGGTTTTGGGTCAAACTATAAATCACACATTTCTAACATAGATCAAACAAACTTCACATAACCTCACATCCACACCAAGCAGTTACACAAGGATAATATACACAACACTTCAATTAATCTAAACTAATCAAATAATTAAATAACGCAAGAAATACATCAAACATTTATTTTCAGTTATCGAAATTTTAGGGTGTTACACCGCCTCCATTTTCTTCAATTCCATTGGTTCCTCTTTCTATTGTATCGGCATCAACATTGCTCTTATCCTCTTCTCGCCCCAGTGTCTCCCTTGATCACGTCTATACTTCAAGTGATACTAACTCGCTGTGGAATATGGGGCATTGTTCGGAGGAGAGAACTCTGACTGGCTTTGTGTCTTATCTTGACAAGAATCTGATCCAGTCAGTTGGGGTTCAGAATGCAACTGAAGCTGCCAAGGTCTTCCTCCAAAGAAGTTTGGCGATTCTATAGGAAAACGGACAAAGGCATCAAGACGTGCTAAGCAAGGCGGCATCCTTAGAGGATGAGGTCGCTAAATGGAGGGCCAGTGCTCAGACTATTTGGAGGGTGGAGCATCCCAAGGTGGCCAATGCCATTGCTGCCTTTGCGGAGGTGGTTAGGTCCAACCACCAGCTATCCTCCAAGGTTTGTGATGCTCTGGACAAGATATTGTGCACAAGGCTAGATGGTGATGAACTGGCTGGACGCTGCAAGGACTTGCTGAGGGAGAAGAAAGACTTGGCTGGCAAGGTGGAGATCATTGTTGTTGAGAAGGACGAGTTTGCCAGGGTGGTTACTGACTGACCTTGAGGCTGGACTGAAGGAGTCAGAGTCCAGGTAGGAGGAGTCCAAACTCAGGGCGTTGAAGGAGAAGGAGGCTAGCAAGGAGCTTAAATAGGAGCTGCTGGTGTACAAGAAGGAGGTCGTTGAGCAGCATGAGAAGATATTTTATACGGTTTTCAATTAGGGCGGGTTCCTTGTCAAGGAACCTGACTTGGGTCTTTTTTATCTGTTCAAGGATGTGAAGAACGGTGAACTACTTGACGAATAAGAGATAGTTGTCGTGAAGAAAGATGTTGGCGAGGAGTAGGGCAATGGGGCCAGTGTTTAGGTCATTTTTTCCTTGTTTTTCTTCTTTACTGGACTTTCGTCGAAATGACTTTGTAATTTTGACAATTCTTCTTCTTCAATACAAATGTTTTTTGTGCACGAAATTTACTTTGTTGTATATCTTGTATGTTGCCTTGTTTTCTATTCAATGCTTTGTTGCTTGTGGTAGTAAGGATAGGCCGCCTTGATGAGAATGAGTTCTTGGCCACATAGCAAGCAAGACCTTGATGACTTTGAGTGAAATAGAGAGTTGTATGACAGGAGATCATCCAGGTTTAATTTCAACTTGATTAAAGGTCTTGTCAATCATCTGGTGACACTTCCTTTCATTTTGCGAAGCTTCTCCCTTTATGCTTGTGAAGAGTTAGTTTGATGTTCACTTGGTTGAAGGTCTTGCCAACCACTCTGGTGGTATCTCTTGTTGCCCTGTGGAACCTGGACCTTTGAATATGCTTGTCGTAGTTCCAAAGAAGTGGGCTTACCAAGGATGTACCTTGGGTTTTGTAGGAGTGCTTAACAAGGGTGGACCTTTGGTTTCTTGTATTCCTAAAAAGATAAAACTTAGAAATAGAAAAAATTTATCAAGGGTATGATTTGCATACCTTTAATATCCACAAAGGCAAAACTTGGAAACTGAGGGGCTCACCAAGGGCAGACCTTAGGTTTAATGAGCCTTGAACCAGGAACGCATTTGTCCTAGGTTTTGGCGAGGCTCACCAAGGGTGGACCTTGAGTTTGACGACCCTTTAGAGATACGACAATCACCAAAGGTGGACCTTGGGTTTGACGAGCCTTTGGAGATGCGAAAGTCCCCAAGGGTGGATCTTGGGTTTGACGAGCCTTTGGAAATGCGAGACCTACCAAGGGCAGACATTGGGTTTGACAAGCTTTAGGTCAAGGACGTGTTCATCTTGGGTTTTGGGGAGGCTCACCAAGGGCGGACCTTAGATTTGTTGAGCATTTTGAGATGCGAGACTTACCAAGGGTGGACCTTGGGTTTGACGAGCCTTTGGAGCAGCGAGACTCGGTAAGGGTAGACATTAGGTTTGACAAGCTTTGGACTAGGGATGTGTTCGTCTTGGGTTTTGGGGAGGCTCACCAAGGGTGGACCTTGGATTTGTTTAGCCTTTGGAGATGTAAGACTCACCAAGGGCAGACCTTGGATTTGACAAGCCTTTGGAGAAGCAAGACTCACGAAGGTAGACCTTGGGTTTGATGAGCCTTTGGAGAATCGACCAGGAATGCGATCATCTTGGGTGTTGTTGAGGCTCACCAAGGGCGGACCTTGGGTTTGATAAGCCTTTGAAAAATTGACTAGGAACACGTTCGTCCTTGGTTTTGTAGAGGCTCACCAAGGGCAGTACTTGGGTTTGACAACAACCTCCTTATCGATGGTTCCCTGACTTTGACGGGGATCATGGCGTTTATGCCATATATGAGTAGGAAAGGAGTTTTGTTGGTTGTTGTCTTGGGTGAACAGTGATAGGCCCAGAGTATATTGTGTTGTTCCTCCTTTTATAGACCCTTGGACTTGTCAAGTCTTGGGCGCAAGGCCTTGAGGATAACTCTATTTGCTGCCTCTGCTTGATCTTTGGTCTGTGGATGTTGAAGAAAAGTCATGAGATGCTTGACACCTAGTCTCATTAGGAAGTCTTCATAAGCTTGAGCTTTCAACTGAGTACCATTGTCGGTGACAATGGCATAAGGGAGGCCATATATGCATATGAGGTGTTTCAAGGTGAACTTTTCTACCTCATTGGCTGTGATTTCTCGTAATGGCATTGCCTCGATCCATTTGGTGAAATAGTCGATGGCGACTAGTAGGAATTTGACTGCTCCTAAGGATTTTGGCAATGGTCCCAGTATGTCCATTTCCCACATGGTGAAAGTCTAAGGGGAGCTCAAGCTGTGGAGATATTCAGGAAGGGTGTGTGGGATATCTACAAACTCTTAGCATCATATGCATCTCCTAGTGAAGTCAAGGATGTCGACCCAGAGTTTTAGCTAGTAGTATTTGGCACTCACTACTTCGGTTGCAAAGGAGTGTCTCCCGATATGGAGGCCTCAGTTTCCTTCATGAAGCTCTCGCATGACATAGTCTTTCTGTTGCCTGTTCAAGAATTTGAGCAACGGTGTTGTCAACCTTCTTTTGAATAGCTCGCCATCATGGATGACATAGTAGCTGACCTTCTTTTTCAAGCATCAGGATTCATTCTCATATGGTAGTAACACCCCTCGAATTAGGAAATTCTTGTAGGGGGTCATTTAGTGTGGTACCTCTCCTTCTCATGCCATGACCTCCTGGGTGTCTATGGTGGGAGCTTGGACTATCTCTTGGATGATGGTCATGAGATGTCCAGTCTTTTTGGTGTTCACCAGCTTGGAGAGTAGGTATACTCTGATGTTGCTCTCCTTGGGTATGTGGTACATGTTATAGCACTCAAAGTCGTCAATAAGAGTTTTTGCAGTGTGATAGTATCGAAGGAGTATTGTCTCCTTAGTTTGATATATGCTAGCAACTTGTCCTTAGACAATTAGCATCTTATCTTTTTGGGTTCGACTTTTTTTGCCAACTTCAGGCCTGCTATAAGTGCCTCGTATTCGGCTTAATTATTTGAGGCTTTGAAGTTGAACTTGAGAGCTTGCTCTAAAGTGACGTTGCCATGTAGAGGTTTCACTAGCCTGGGGTGGTTTGGTCACTGCCAACAAACTCTGTTAGAAAATTTGTTATGAATTGTATCTTTATGAGGCCACGAGGTTCGTACTAGAGATCGAACTCTTACAATTCTATAGACCATGCTACCATCCTCCATTCCAATTTAGGCTTTCGCAACACCTATTTGACGGGGTAGATCAAACTCTTACATTAGGACGTCGTACAGAGGTAATAAGTGCCAACGCTACCTTCTCTATCATTTGGTACTACTTCTCAGCATCATGGAGGATGTGGTTGGTGAAGTAAATGGAAAGTTGATGTTTCCCTTCCTTTTGTATTAGGATTGTGCTAACGGCTTCGTCAGCTACAAACAGATATAAGAGTAAGGGTGCTCTTGGTTTGGCGGCGTGGCAATAGTTTTCTTGAATGCCAAGAAGGCTTTCTCGAGGGCTTCGTCCCATGAGAAGGGCTCAGTATTCCTGAGTAACTTGTAGAATGACTTTGCTTTTTCGGCGAGCTTTGGGAGGAACTTGGACAGAGATGCCAGTCTATCATTCAGCTTTCAGACTTCCTCAACGCTCGTAAAGATGTGCATCTCTACTATGGTTGTGAATTTTTCAGGGTTAGCCTCTATTCCCTGATATGTGATCATCAAGCCCAGGAACTTGCCTCCTCTAACCCCATGATAACAAATGTCTAATCGCTACAAACAAATAAAACTACAATAATTTTGTAGCACAGGATTAACCTAGGTTGACTCAAAGATACAACCAATTTGGTTCCAACTTCAATTCACTTATAAACAACAGGGGGACTTTTATCAAACAGTTTGTAGACAATGAACAAAAATTACAAAAATACAAACTAAAATTGAAGAAAAATGTAGAAACTGACAGAATTGATAAAAAAATGTTGTGAAACAAATTCAAGAATATCAATCGTATTCACCAAACCAAGCAATAAAAATTATCATAGTTCTCAAATAATGATCATATTATGAAGGTTCATTCAATGTCATTAGAAGCAGTTCAATCAAATTAACTCCTAAATCAATTGAAATCACAAACCAAATTGAAATATCATCCAAACAATCTGTGATTAAAATTTGAAATCAGGAAATGAATCCATAACCTAATCCTAAACATGTTCATAATCATTAAAATCGAAGAGAGGATTGAAGAAGAAAATGAACATTCACAAATATTAAATACCAAACTGTTGAATATAGAGGGAGTTGCAAGAAGAGTCAAAGCAAGAATGAAGAAAAAGCTCGATGGTTGCCTAAAGATATTTTTGCTTTTTACATGCCCAATCAAGTATGAAGACATTTGCAATTTGTTTAAGTTTGATTCAAGTACATTGCTTTGTGATCCTTGCATTGCAATTTGCATGTCTCATTTAACTTGCATACATAGGTGCAAAAAAACATGAAAGCTGCTAAATGATTTCAAAAGAAATTAAGTTCTCATGGCTAAGTTTTTGGGAAAATGAAAACTTACTGTTTAATCGATTACACGGTGTTTTAATCGATTAAATACTTTTGTTCTAAATCTGGAAAAGCCATGAAGAACACTTTAATCAATTACAAAATTGGTTTAATCGATTACATAGTGCATTCTAGAAAATCATACTTTGCTGCTTTAATCGACTACCATTAATCGTAATCGATTACATAGGCTTTTTAGAAAACTATGCTTTTCTGCTTCAATTGATTACATTCCGTAATAATCGATTATTTTATTCGTAATCTTTTTCCAGAAAACTCTTGAACAATTTAATCGATTATTCAGTTGTTTTAATCGATTACATATGGCAAAATAATCGATTACACTAGCGGATTAATCGATTATTGTCAGTTAAATCATTTTTTTATAAATAGACCTTGTATGAATTATTCTAAACATATGAGTGACTTACCTAAAAGACACGAAGCTTTCTAAGAGTTCAAGAGACTGATTTCCTAGTGAATAACACATCTTGTGAAGATCAAGATTTCTGAGTTTTTACTGAAGATGTGTTAAAGAAAAGAAGTTTTCAAGATATTGATTCTGAGCATTAGAATTCATACTACCTGGAATGTGTTGTAATCTCAATTCATTTTCATTCATTCATGCATAAAGGATCACATGTAGTGTTTATCTTGAATCTTTCTTTTTAGATTTTCTAATAGTTTGTTGCGTTGTAATATTTCTAATTGATTTTTTTCAAGCATTCTAGAGTAGGGTTCTCTAGGTTTGGAGATCTGAGTAGGTTTCTCGAGATCTTTGTGATTTGTATTCTAATAGTGTTTTAGAATTCAGAATCTTTGTCTAGTGTTGATAGAGATTGTCACTTGCTGTGCTTGTAAAAGGATAATTTGATATAGTGAAAACTCTAACCTAGTGTTGGTTGGAAGACACTGGATGTAGCCTCCAAGTTTGTGAGGTGAACCAGTATAAATTGTTGTGTGTTGAATTCTTTATCTGTGTTTCTTTCACTGCTATCGTTTGGAAATCAATATACAATCAACAAGAAGCATTTCAGTCATTACATGCATTCCAAGGTGATTTTAGATTGAAAGAAAACTTTGTTTTTGATCAAGGGTGATTGAGTGATACGATCCAAGTTTTAATTCCACAAATTGTTTTGAAGAAAATTTTTTAAAGACTGTCTTAACCAATTCACCCCCCTCTTGGTTATTTGAAGTGTGTTCATTGAATTTTCACAAACCAACACTCAAATTCTCCTTGCTTGGACTGGATCCTTGGATTGACTGATTGTTTAGCTTTCCATGATCATCATCAGTGAAAAAGCCACGAAATTTGTGTAAGAAAATAGAAGAACAAAAATGAAATGAAGAATAAAACTGAAGAACAGTTGAAAGAAAACGAAAGAAAAGATTTTAATTCTGAAAACTTGCACTAGAAGCTAAAAATTTTGTTTGTACCAAATGAAATAACTAATTAACTAACTAACTACACTAATATATAGTGACCGAATCAGTAGGAAAGGATGGGTTGATTAGGCCCATCTAATCTAACTAATTATGCTAATTACACCAATCAAAGCCCAACTCGTATCCCAAAGCTCAAGTGCAGAGGTTCTGACTTCCAAGCCTATAAAATGACCTTCAAAATGACAGAATTGGACTCAGCTTATCTTTGACAAAATTGAAGCTATTTTCCTTGTCTTTCTAGGTACTACTCATATGCTCCATTTGGAGTTCTTTAGAATCTGATAGGTCCTAAACAAGGAAGATAAGTCAAGTAAGCACAAAATTAAAAAATAAGCAACAATTATCAATTAAGCCCAATTGCTTGCCTAAGACAAAATCTGAGTTAAAGTGAGAAAATAAAAGTCCAAGAGAATTCAAACAATGAAGAATAGAAAAATATTAAACTAAAAAGCTCAATCACCCCAAAAGTGCATTTTTTCTGGTTTAAGGCGCATGTCATATTTGTGGATTTCTCCGAACACCTCTTTTAGGACTGTCACATGCTAGGCTATGCTTTGAGACTTGACGACCATGTCGTCCATGTATACCTCAACATTTTGTCCGATCTTTTGTTTAAAGATTCGGTCGATCAGTCGTTAGTATGTGGCACCTGTGTTTTTTAGGCCAAAGTGCATGACCCTGTAACAAAAGTTAGCATCCTTGGTAATGAATGTCGTTTTTTCTTCATTCAGAGCGCGCATTCTAAGCTGATTATATCCTTAGTATGCATTAAAGAAACTCAGCACTTGGAACCCGAACGCGCTGTCGACTAGTCTGTTGATGTTGGGTAAAGGATATGTATCCTTGGGGCACACCTTATTGAGATTGGTGTAGTCAATACACATTCGTCATTTGTCATTGGCTTTTTTGACCATGACGACATTGAATAGCCATGTAAAGTACTAGACTTTTCTGATGAAATTGGCTTTGAGTAGCTTGTCTACCTTCTCTGTAACTACCTTGCGCCGCTCTTCTCCCATCTTCCTCTTCTTCTATGACATTGGCTTGGCCTGGGGACAGATGGCCAACTTGTAGCGTATTATACTTGGGTGGATGATGAGAGAATAGGCCTGCGTTCCTATGTAGGACATCAGTTATGCATCTATGCTCGTGGCTGGTAAGGTCCCTGTTGAGCTGTGTACACTGCTCAGGTTTGAGTCTGAGGTGCAGCTTGATGAGTTCTTCAATAGGCTTTGGGCCTTTGTTAATGGTATCATCACGCAAATCCACATCGAATATGTCATCTTGACTTGCTTCGTAGACGATCAAAGTTTGGATTGGAGACCCTTCGTTCACGATCATGACTTTACTGCTACTACCCACTATGGGGTGAGGCCTGTCGAGCTCCCTGGTGGGAGGATATGGTGTCACTTTCAAGCTTTCAGCATAGCACTATCAGGCTTGTTGTTGGTATGCCTTGAATGTCATGATCTCTCCCGTCAAGGTTGGAAATTTCATCTTGAGATGTGGCGTGGAGACGATGGCTCTAAGTTTGTTAAGCGTTTTCCTGTCAATCAAAGCAAAGTAGGAGATATCTGCATCAACAATTAAATACCTGACTATGAAGCTCCTTGAGAGCTGACCTTGACCAAAGGTGGTCAAAAGGTCTACATAGCCTCTAGTCTCCATTCTCTCGCCTGCAAAGTCGAGGAAAGATCTAGAGTGAGGATGGACTGTGTCTGATGAGACTTCAAGTTTCTGGAATGTCTTCCAACATAGAATGTCTGTGGAGCTATCTTAGTCAATGAGGACCTTGGACACTGAAAATTAGCGATCACGATGGAGACAAGCATGGGATCGTCCTGGTTGATAGGGTTGATTGTTGGATATAGGGGGAGCATCATGAAGAGTGAAAGACTTTGATTCAAGAAATGTATTTTGAGCTTTCAACATGCTTGAAGTGCCTTGAAGTTTTGTAATTGATTCAAGTGTAAGAGAAAGGCAATCTGATTGATCCTTGCATTGCATTCATTCATTCATTATTAAGCTTAAATGGTTTTCATTAAATCATCAAAGGTTTTATCTTTTTGGTTAAGGTTTGAATCTGATTAAAAAGGTTTTTGAAAAAATGTTTTTTTTAATGTTTTAATCGATTACTTAATTATAATAAACTGCTTTGTTAAAGGTTTTAATCGATTACTTACTTAGTGTAATCGATTACATAAACATAATAATCGATTATTCTTCATAGAAACTCATTTTCAGAAAACTGAATGTTTCTGTAATAATCGATTAAGAGTCGAATTAATCGAGTACACTGATCATAAACTCTTTTACAAAGTGAAAGTTCACTGGAATAATCATTTATAGTGAATGGTAATTGATTGAAATACTGAGAATCAATTTTTTCAAAATTCAAAACCTTCTGGAATAATCGATTACATGTCGGATTAATCGATTACACAAGCTTCTATATGTTTCTGAAATTCAAACTTCTCTATGATAATCGATTAAATCATAAAATAATTGATTACACTTTGTCTTCTACCTGTGAATTTTACAGAAATAATCGATTACGTTACGAATTAATCGATTACTATATCTGCAGAATGTGATTTTGCTTATGAATTAATCAATTACACAAGGAAAATAATTGATTATTCATGGAGTTACTGCAAAATCTGACATATTTTATTGGAAGTTGTAACTGCCTAACTCCCACCTAATTTAAATTTAAATCCTTTGTAGTGAGTTAATTCGTTCTAAGAGCTCCTTAATTCAAAATTCAAATTCTTGGAGCCTAAAAATCTCTATAAATACAACCTATTGTGAAGGAAGAAATCACACCTACCTTCATTCTTATCTTTCAATTTTTTTTGTGTCTTTCTTCTGTTTAAGTTTAGCAAACTCTTCCCTAAGGATGTCTGCCCCTAAAAGAGTCAAAACCTCTATGAGAAAGGCTGGAGAAACCTCTAACCCAATGGTTAGTAGATTGGATCATTGGTTCCCTGCAGAAAGGGACAGAATGACTTATCTCCAATTCAATGCCATTAAGTTAGTGTATCCCCGCAAACACCTAGAATTAGACTAGTTCATTAGGGAAGGCTTCCAATTCCATGCTTTTATTGAAACCCAGGGGTTAAGAAAATTTGTGGATATGAAGGGTACATTCTACCCTGAATTGGTGAAGGTGTTTTACACATGTGCCCAAGGTTCCATGGATGGGATTCTGAGTTCCCAAGTAAATAGAATTGCCATAGAAATAACTCCAGAAGTATGGGAGGCAGTGGCTGGTATTTCATTTGAGGGTGAGAGAAAGTTTGAGGAGGAGGCTGAGGGGTAAAATAGAGTAGAGATTTATAGGGGAATGCTGATTGATCCCCAAATGAGGCTAAAGCTTAGGCTTAGTGAAAGATAGTGCCTTGAAGCCCGAAGGCATGTGAGAAGAAAAACAAAAAATTTTCATGCGGAAACACACATACCACATAAGAATCATTCTTTAAGACATAGATGTTACCTCGTTTGTATTCGAAACTTGATGATCAAGGATAGGCTTGAAGATACAAGCTCTCTAATGTTGATCCACACCACTTCTTGTCAAGACTCAAGAACACTTCTTGTAGGCCTCCAACAAACACCAATGGAGGCAGGCTAGGCACACCAATGGAGAGGAAGAAGGTTAGGTTTCAAAGTATTTTACTTATCTAAGAGACTCACCAATAGATGATATTGGTGGCTGAATTTTCAGCCAAAACTCAGACAAAGGGGCACGTGAAAAGGAGGAAGATAGATGGGGTATTAGAGAACTATGATCACAAGAGTATATTTAACCATAAAATTCTGATCATTAAGCATCTCACACGTGCAGAAAAGATAGAGTTGTTGTATTTCAAAAATTGCCAACAACCTCCTATCTTATCTTCTTAAGACCAAGTCAATTACTTGGAATTTATTTTGCCAAATAATAATCAAATATCCAGCCGTATGATAAGCCTCTAATCATCCCTCAAACTTCTTCCTAAAATCTAGGATATGATTATGATAAGATGCTAGTTGAATTCAAATTCAAATCTAGCTCTTATCTTCTCCTTTTGATATGAAACTATCTACTATAGTTAATTCATATTTAAATTCAAAATTTAAATTATCAAATTTAAATATTAGATAATTAATTTAACTATTTAAATTAATTAATAATGTCTTGGACTATCCAAGCCAACTCCTTTCATGCGCCCCTCTCTCTTTAAGATAAGTTTCTAAACTCTTTCTTGGGCCAACAACCATTATTAGGCCCAAAACCTTTAATGCTATAATGTCATGACAATGAAGTGTTAGTGTGTGACCCATTAGGCCCAACATAGCTACTGACATAAATGAGTTTGGGCCCAACAAGGCCTCTACCCATTTAATGACAACACAGAGCACTAGCAATGCTTTGTTGCCCCAGAACTAGTTAGGTAAATGACAAGATCATCCTATTAAATCTATTTGGTTTCCGTATGTATTTCCTTTCCTCCAGTTACCTTCCCATAAAACCTAGGGTAAGGAAACGTATCAGCCCTTACGGTCTAGGGTAAGCTTTAATACGAAATAGGGAGTCTCCAATTTTACTGACTCTAAAGGCAAATCATCTCATGATTTCTTTTACTATGCATAGATTCCCGAGTCCCGTAAATGTCATCCCAATTTCTCCGGTTTACAGATAACCTAATCTCTCACAAAGATTTGATGAATTCCTTCAGCTAGTCACCTTAGACTCGTGTTCTTTCAAGACATGCCCAAAGGTATACCTATGTGTCTCCATGTTTCAGGCAGACGAGGTATACAATCAAAGCATGTCTTCTAGAACACAGTTTAGGTGAAAACTTCTGGTCTAAGGAAAGACACACCCAAATAATAAGAGACTATCCTAATGATACTATCTGTGAGATTTCCTTATAGAGTCTCTTTGTGGGTCCGTTCAGTGCGAGCTATACCCTTATAGGTCCACCCACGACTTTAGCTAAGACATCTCCATGTCTGTAGCTCATGAGGTCTTTACCTTGTATTTGCATACAAGTAGATAAGTCGTGCTAGTCTTACCCAAGATCACTGATTCCCATTCTCATTGTCTTTAGACTAGGAACTTAAATTTAGGAGTAGACATCTGGTATCCTTGAATCCTCATGATTGTGATCCCATCACTGATATTCAAGAGATACCTATTCTATTCCAAGGGTTTTATCCAGTTACTCATATATTAATAATGATATCGAGACAAAATATTAAACAAGATAAAGAGCACTTATAATTTATTCATGACAATTTAAAAAGTACATGTACATCCTAATCTAATGAAAAGATTGTCTCTAGGACATCCATATACTAACACTTAGCACTGACCCCATGACCCATGAAGACAGACTCCTTCACTATATTATCACATACATTCTCACTCCTAGAGCCACAAACCATGTCCAAGCCACTGATGATGACCTACAACTATTGTATGGTCTCAAGAATTCAATTCAGATGAATTGGATTCTCATTCTTGAGGAGATTATGTTGAAGTCCAAGAGGCTTATGAACTATCCCTTTCCCTATGTTGTACTCATCTCTAGATTCATAGATTACTTCAACATAGATGTTTCTAATGAAGTGGTGGACAACACCAATTCAAGCAACAGTCTTATCAAGGAGCAGCATCTGACCAAACTACGGATGGTGAAGACTCCTCAAGGATGGCAAATGGTTGGCAACCAAGTTGCTCCTACTGCTACTACTGCTGCTGAAGAGGATGATGAAGAAGATGCTGAAGAAGGAGGCCCTACTCAACCTGCCTATAGTCCATTTGAATCCTTAATGATTCAAAAGATGGATGGCCTGTTGTCTCTTCATCATGAACATAGGGCATGCAGCCTTAGAGGAAATTAAATCTAGGCTAGAAAGTATTGAAGCAACTGTAATGTTTGATAATTCTGAAACTTTCTAGGTTATAAGCCTTGTATTTCCTCTTTTGTATTTGTTTTATGTTTTCTTAAGCATTGTATTGGTTCCCTTTTGATTAATGAAGTTATTTCTGTTTCTCCTACTTGTTATCCACTGTGCTATTTAATTTTTGTCTTTGATAAGCCAAATACAGGGAGAAATGGTTGATTGATTGTGTGATTGAGTGTGCTCTGCATTGTACTCTGTTCTACCCTATTTTCTGCACATTTTTTTTTGCACAAATCAAAAACTGAATGGATTGTTAAATTAAGGGGGAGCTAAGTAATCAAATGAACAAATTAAGTCACATATACAAGTTAATGAATGATGAATAAAGCAAGCAGATATCTTAACACTTGTTCTTGGCAAAAAGTCTGTGATTATTTTCAGGTTTGAAAAAGCTTAAGTCTTCTATTTGATTCCCTCAAAGAACTTCAAGTCCAACAAATGATCAATCAAGAATTTGGCATGTTCAAAGCCAAAAAGGGGGAGATTGTTAGATATAGGGGGAGCATCATGAAGAGTGAAAGACTTTGATTCAAGAAATGTGTTTTGAGCTTTCAACATGCTTGAAGTGCCTTGAAGTTTTGTAATTGATTCAAGTGTAAGAGAAAGACAATCTGATTGATCCTTGCATTGCATTCATTCATTCATTATTAAGATTAAATGGTTTTCATTAAATCATCAAAGGTTTTATCTTTTTGGTTAAGGTTTGAATATGATTAAAAAGGTTTTTGGAAAAATGTTTTTGTTACTGTTTTAATCGATTACTTAATGATATAATCGATTATTTTGTTCTTCATTCAATATGGAAAAATCTTTATGAACAAATTAATCGATTACTTAGTTAAAAGATTATTTTAAGCCTTGCTTTGATAATCGATTACCATTAACAGTAATCGATTACATAGTTCATTTTGTAAATGATTATTTTCTTATTTAATCGATTACCAAAATTCGTAATCGATTACACAGTTAATTTTGTGAAACATAGCTTTCTATCTTAATCGATTACAGCTTGGTTTAATCGATTATTTTACTCGTTGCTGAAACCTAGAAAGCTTCTTTAACATTTTAATCGATTAAATGATAATTTAATCGATTACATAAGAATTTTAATCGATTATTAGGCGAGTTTAATCGATTATTACAGTTAGTTACAAATTCTGTTATAAATAAGATTGAAGGCTTGGATTGTTTAACAACTTGACCACTTTGTATTTCTGAGTATACACAAGCCTTCTAAGCATTTCTAAGTGATTTTCTCAGTGTTTTTACTTCTTGCTTCATTCAAAACATCAATGGGTCATTGAATAATTCTTGAGCAAGATTCTCTTCATGGTTAAGGAAAAGCATGATCTGATTTAGTTTGTTACTCAACCTGATTTGGTAATTCATGTGGATAACATTCATTGGATCACCAAGTTGTCTCTCTCCTTAATCTTTGTGTGTAAATTTGGTTTTGAGTTCCTGTTGTATTTGGCTATTGTAAGTGGGTTCTTATTGCTTGGTTCTAGAGAAGGGTTCTCTAGCTCAAGAACAGAGTAGTGTTCTCTAGTTCTTGCTCCTTAGATTTCTAATAGGGTTTTAGATTTCTATTCTTTATCTAGTGTTGATAAAGGGGAGGGTTTTGTAAAAGCTTGTAAGAATAGAAATTTATAATAGTGAAACTCTAATCTAGTGTTGATTAGAAGAAATTGGATGTAGCTTCAGTTGTGAAGTGAACCAGTATAAATTGCTTGTGTCTTTGTTTCTCTATCTCTATTACTCATCTTATTCATTGGTCATTGACTCTTTGATTCATATCCATTGTCCAACAAGTTCTGTTTTGATCTATTGATTTCTTGGGCTGAGTGATGTGTTACAAACACATCTTAGTTTTAGGATAGTTTTAGGTTATGCTTTGATTAAATAATTAGGATTTAGATTAATTTTAGCTAGTTTATTAATATTATTTCATTTTATCTAATGTCAATACCAATTATGCAATTCAGGGTTTAAAAGAGGAGAATAAAGGCAAGCAAAAGAAGAAAACAAAATCTGGAGTTCCACGCTACTCGCGCGGTGTTCCACGCTAGTCGCGCCAGTACTTCAAGGATTAAGGGTATTCTTTTCTGCCAAGCCGCGCGACAAGCGCCATTCTTTCGGCCATTCCACACGACTAGCGCGAGATCGCGCGCGGGTCGCGTGAGGTTGAAAAAATTCCCTTATTTGAATTATATATTTCGAGATTTGGCACTAAATTAGGATTAGTTGCCTTAATTAAATGATTCTATAAATATATTTAGTTTCCTTATTTAAAATTATATATTTTAAGATTTGGAATAGAAAATAGGCCTTGTTGCCCTAATTAGATCTATCTATAAATAAAGGCCTCTAGGGACTGAATTACCATCCATTATCTCTTATCATCTCTTACATCTATCATCTCTTATCATCCATCTCACTCTCTCATTCTCATCTTTCCACCATTGGAGGTCAAGAATCAAGGCAAGGTCACTCAATAATGTTCTATTTGATAGCTTTTGGTTTCTTGAAGCCTATGGCAGGCTAAACTTGTGTTGTGGGAAGGCCATGAACTGATGTAACTCCTCTGTAACTTGAATTGGTATTGTTTTTAATGCTGTTTTGATTATTTTATTCTACTCTATGCGGTTTAATGTTTTATTCTTGATCAGAACTGGCCATTCTATTTGAGTATTGAGGGTTAGGATTCGCAATGGACACGTTGGGGTTCTAATTTCTGACCTGTTTAGAATAATAGTCGTTCTTCGCCTAGACATAGGGATGCGTGGCTACGGACTTTATAATATGTTCTTTTGCATGCTTAACTTAATAGAATTCACCAAGGAATTGGGTTTTTGAATTGGGTTAAAGGGTTAATTCACTAAGGAATTAGGGATAACTAACTTAGGAAAGACTTATTCTCCGAATAATCTTAACAAGATCACATGAGATATATTCTTTGAATACTTAGTTTGACAGATTCACTAAGGGTTTAGGTTTCTCGATCGAATTAAAGGGTTAAATCGCTGGTTATGACTCTAGTAGTTCTAGGATTTACGAATGTAGGAAAGATTTATCATGTGTGTGACTTACGATAATAAATCAATCAAGTGAAGGAGGTAGGAACAAAGGGGATTGTGCCTGACCACAATTGTTTCTTCCATTGGTAATTTCTTTATCTTTTATTACATTTATTTTAATTTCTATTTTTATTCAAACACAAATTTATCCAACAACTCTTTGTTCTTTATTTTCTGTCTTTATTTTCCAATCATTTATAATTAATATTATTGTAAAAATTACCCCAATCCCTGTGGAGACGATAACTCACTTACCTACTTTATTACTTGTTAACGATCGGTGCACTTGCCGTATACACATTCGCATAAATCGCACAACACTGAGTTATTGTAACACCACGGACGTGTTATCATTAATGTATCATAAGCGCTCTATCAGCGTTATCTAAACGCAATGCGGAAGCGATAGAATCGTTTTCTTGATTACATTATGCATGGAATTTAAAACACAACACAAAACATCACAACACAAGCCCCTGCTGATCCAGTTATCACAAACATAAAACAATCATAGGCAGAAATCACGGAAATCTAACAAGAGATATCAGGAGGAAACCTAAACTCTTTTACAACACATAATCTGTACATATATATATACTCAAAGTTTTACCACCTCTGTGGTTATACAACATAAATATGTACAGAACAATGGGTGTACACACACACCCTATCCCTATACAGGGTACAAGACAGAGATCAAACAAAAGAGACTCTTCTAGTCTTCATCTGCAGCCCATGACCACTCCAGCACCCTTAGCTAGGGCCTCCTGCCCTGTGGTAACTTCTCCATCTAGAAGTACCTGAAAACCACAAACCCCACACAGGATGAGACAAACGTCTCAGTAAGCTCAGGGTCTGGGAGATCCTCCCTTACCCTGGTTCACCACCAAGCACAAGACACACACAAACAAACATATACAAGCCTAGGACATCATCCTGGCTATCACACTTTCCCCAGTTCTCTGGGTACTATCTGGATGCTCTCAGCATCAAAGGTATTCCACCTCATACAGGCTCTAAGGCCATCTCAGACTCATCTCACAGAGGTACCATAAGATAGTGTCTCTCACTAGACACTTTCCATATCAGAGAGGCACCGCCTCTTTATCACACAACATTGCCTGAATCCACCATTCAGGTATTCACATACTTTGCATGAGGAGCTCCTCAACTCAAGACTTCAGAAACACTGCCTGGGAATAGCCCTCCAGGACTTTGATAAACACTTGCCTGGGAATAGCCCTCCAGGCTTCCGCTGCACATGCATGAGAGAGATCATCTCTGTAAGGACCTTTATTTTCGGCGCTTAACCCCGGGCGATAGCGCGGGGATTCGGATCAGAAAACCCTGTTAAGGGTGTGGCGCCGATGGCGCCAGGGCTGGTGCTGATGGCGCTAGACCACTGGAAAGTGGCACCAAGGGCGCCAGATCCACGCTAAGGGCGCCGGGAGTTCTGGAACGTGGCGCCAAGGGCACCAGGTTGGCGCTGGAAGCGCCAGAGTCCCTGGAGGTCCACGCCTTGGGCGCCAGAATTGGCGCCAGGAGCGCCAGATTCCCAGCCGGCGCTGGTGGCGCCAGAGTTGGCGCTGAGAGCGCCAGGGTCTCTGGAAGCTGGCGCTGGGGGCGCCAGATGTGGCGCTCAGGGCGCCAGATTCTCTGGAAGCCGACGCCAAGAGCGCGGGAGCGGCGCTAAGAGCGCCAGCCTAACCGACCTATGTGGCGCTGGTGGCGCCGGAGCTGGCGCTGATGGCGCCAGAGGTCGGGCAGGTCGGGTATTTAAAGGCAAAACGTGAAAAAATGAAGGGGAAATCAGCCTTTCTTCTTCCTCTTGCCTCCAAACCTCCATTGATGACCTCCCAAGCTTTTAGGGACCTTATCTACTAGCCTAAACACTTCCCTGAGACCTATAAACTTGATTGAACCGATTAGAAAGCTGAAATCCTTTGTCCTTTTCTTTGAAAACCCCAATTTAAGTAAGAAGAGGAACCTCAGAGGGAAAAGCTCAGAGAACTTGAGCTTGGCGAAGAACCACAGCTTGATTAAGACATAGAAGCTAGAGGAAGCTGTTCTGAAGCTGTTGGAGTCGCCACTGAGGTAAGAAACTCAAGTTTCACCATTTAATTTTGATTCTGGGGGTCCCTGTGAATAGTGACCCATATGAGCTGGGGCTAGAATTAGCCCAGGGTCTAGTTGAGAAAGTTGTTCAGGGCTTAGAATAGATGAAGGATTAGCTTTCAGTTTTTGATTCTGATAACTTTGAATCTTGGCTCTGTATATGCCTGTGTGACTTATGTAGAGTCACTTGTTGATGGTTCTCTGATGGGCTAGAGCCTTGATTGTGATGTTCTGAGCTGAAAGGCTAGTAGAGTAGGGCTTTGAGTGGACCTCGGCCCCTTTCTGATGACAATTGAATTGTGTGGCCGAGTAGAGCTTGGGTTATATATATATATAGTAGTGAGTCTAGAATGACTCAGATGGATTGTATTCCATCCAGATGGACCTTGTATGGTCTGTGAGGAGCCTAGTGCAGGCTGTTTTGGCTTGAACCCTAGGATAGGGGATTTCTGCTTTGATATGTCCTTGATTGTGCTGGGATATGATTGTGAATGGATGTTGATGTGAGTCTGCATATGCCTTGGTTAGGCCTTGATACTGAGACTTTTGGTGGCGGGAGCCACAGACCTGGAAAGGAAGTGCAGACTGAGACCTTACTAGGTAAGTTCAGTGTTCCTGGGGATGAATTCCCATCTTGTGTGCCACACCACACTCCGGGGGAGTGGTGGTCATTTCATGATGCATGCATTGGTAGTTGCATTCTCATAATGATATATGCATGCATCTGTGCTTGATTTGTGATGTGATATGACTGTGATAGATCTGTTGGCCAATAGATAGATATGGACCTCCCTAGG
>PYAF01004448.1:140124-152651 GCA_007407185.1 Glycine tomentella
GGGGAGGGAAACCTCTGAAAACCCTGAGTTTACTGAGATTGTTATCTCACCCCTGTTTGGGGCCATGTTGCAGGTACCGAGACTACCGTTTCTGAGAGATCCCAAGGCAAGAGGCCTGAGATGGGATAGAGTGAAGATAACCCTAGGTTTAGATGACTGAGCTTGCTAGCTCACTTTTGATTATTTTTGGATGTGTTTTTATACCCTGCGGGGTCATTGTATAGTTTTGAGTAAATTGGCTTGTATATAACAGTAATTCACCATATTTGTATAAAGTATGTATATGATACCAGATTTATGCTTCCTCTACTGTTCATTTTCCATGCTTGCTGCGTTACTTTGATATTATATAATGTTAATACGCCGGGTGCACACGGGGTGTTACAGCAATCAAAAAGAGTTTTTCCAAAAACTTGAACCTTTGAGCAATTGGCTTTTATGCAATCATGAAATATTAAACCTTTTTCACAAATCATGTTGTTTTGTTAAATCATGAATGCAAGCCAATGAATGATGTTTATGCAATTTTATGGTTCATAAGATGAAACTCTCATAGATCTAGATATTTCAAATGCCTTCAATTGAATGGAATGATAAAAGTTAAAACCTCATCCAAGCTTCAGCATATATCTTGATCCTTCTTCAAGCTCCCCCTATATCTAACAAGGGAGACTTTGTGGTGATGGTACATCGACACAGTTGATGCCGATGTCCCAGATGGTGTGGAGATGCTGCTTTCGAGACTAACTAGACAACCCTCCGTAGGAAAATCTACTTGCGATGGTGTTGACTACACCTCAGATTTGTTGGGGGGGTCATTTTCTTATTCTTGCATCCTAAGGTAGCAAAATTCTTTGTCGGGTAAGTTCTGATCCGCACGAAAGGAATAACGATGTTGATGCTTTCATTTTTACTGGTAGTGACTTTGTCTCCCTCTATATCTTCTTCTATCGGCATCGTGATTTTTGTGCTGGTCCTCTTGATGTTTGTCGGGTCTGGCTCCTATTGGATGATTGTCATGCTTCTTTGCAAACTAGGCTAGATACCTAGCCTGTACAAGGTCTTCAATTTTATCTTTTAGAGCCTAATAGTCTTTGGTATTGTGACCATAACTACAATGGTACTTGTAGTGTTTGGTTTTATCTAACCTTGGCCTAGAAGGAAGTGGTAGAGGTAGTTTTATAGGTAACTCCATGTTTAATTCTTCCTCATGAATAGTAGTTTGATTGGTCGTGAGGAGTGTGTAACGCTCATACCTGGGTCCCTTTGGGAGGGGTTGGCACTTGTCCAGTTTGTGCCGCCTATCTGACTTATGTGAGTCAATCTTGGTACCTCCTTCTCTCTTGTCGCGCTTTTGTCTAACTTTTTGGACCTCGTTTCTAAACCTTGACATCTCCTCCATTTGGATGTAACCTTTGGCTCATTCGCACAACTCGTTCACGAACTTACTAGGTCGTAAGGCTATAAGCATAGAATGTATTGCTACCTCTAGGTTGAGGTTTCGGATATAGACTACGATTAGTCTGAACCTGTCCATGAACATTCGAAGGGATTCATCATCTACTTGTTGCAGACTGGCCAACATAGCAGATGTCATATGGTGTAACCGACTGGTTGCATCCTACGAACTAAAGCGCTCGACAAGAGTGTTGAAGCTATCGATGGACCTCGGAAGGAGTCCTCCACACCATTTAGCGCTGCTTCTTTGAGGGAGGTTGGAAAGATGCGACACAGGATTGCATCTTCGTTGGTATAGAGATTCTCCTGGGTGAGGAATGCCTCCAAATGTTCATATGGATATGTTGTTCTGTCATACCACTCAAGGTTGAGTGGTTTCCAACCAAAAAGTACATCAGCTTCCATGATACGATAGACAAAAGTGTGTTGTGAGTCGTCCACCTTTCTGGATGGTATATGTGTGATAGACTGGGGTCGTCTTGAGTGTTGATGGTGTGATTCCCCTTGAGTACATTCATTCGTTGTAAGGGCAAAGTGTTCATCGCCTTGGGGCATCTCACACGAGCCTCTAGCTGGTCGTGGTCGGCCTTCAACTTTCAGAGTTCCTCCTCATTGCATCGCTCCATTTCCATAATACCCATCTGGAGTTGTTGGAGAGTGTTTGTGTCTATCATGGTTATCAGGGGAGGATTGGAGCTTTCAAGAGAGGTCTTGTGTCTGAGGCGAGACCACGTGCTAACCATTGATGGAGAAAAGAGGTCGCGGGGTCAGTGTTACCGCAACCCCACGGTGGACACCAAATGTACTTACCAAAATATGGAGCTAACCCACGTCAGGGTAGACGTGGCCAAGATGGGCTCCACGATCTCGCACGTCAGACTGTAAGTATCCTTTGTTAGGAGGACAAGAGGGGGGGACTTTCAAAACAAAGGACTTTGACGCACAAGTAAGTACGTGAGTTAGGTGAGAGTGAGTGATGAAAAGGGTGAGATAGAACTTGGTACTTATAGAGTGAGATGGGAACTTCGGATCCTTATTTGTTGGGGCTGTTACAGTGGCATAACAACTCTTGTAGATAATTCCTAGCTTGTAGATAATAGTTAGTAAGTAAATTGTGTCTTATAGATAATTGTTAGTAGAGAATTTATAGGTTGTAGATAATCCAATGGATTATAGATAATCTATCGCTTATAAATAATTGAGTACCTGCCAATTGATAAGGAGGTTTCAACATTATCATTAATATTCAAATAATGAGGTGTTAGAGATAACTTGTTCGGCCCAGTAGCTTGATTGTTAAGGGCGAGATGTTCATGCTCTTGTGTCAGGGTTGACATGGAAGGATGACGTGTGTATTGGAACGCCACGTTACTTACCACGTGTATTTTGTAGACCCATGACAGTACAGATCCATTGGCTGGTATTAATTGTTCTACTGTGTAACCTGATTCAATTTGCAATTGTAATGAGTAAGGAACTACGTATGAATTTATCTTTTAACCAAAAGCAAGATGAAGTATGAGATAAAAGGAAGTTGGTTCTTTATACTTTATATAATTGTGGGAACTAATGAGCTTTTTGGCTATGTTTATCATTTGTAAACTCCCAATAATAAAAGATTAATGGTGGGATTTAATGAGTTTCACGACTGTGGCTATAATTTGTAAACTCCTAATGTCAAAAGATTAATTGGGCATCCCAGTATTCCATACAAGGGATAGCGTACCAGTTTTGATTGGTTTAGCACGTTTATTAAGACTTTAAATATGGATATCATCATAATCAGCATTAATCTACAAAGTGCATGCGCAGTTATTATTGGAGAATTGAAATAGTTTTGTAATTAATTAATTAATAGGAAAAGAATCTTTTGATAATAGATAGGTGGACGATTCAAAGAGTGTAGTAATTAATGTGGAAAAAAATCTCAGCAGGTTCAAAATGGCAATATCTTCCCACATTAAATAAGGCTTAATGTACGTGAATATGTACATGCAAAATTAGCGGGATAATGACGTGCAAAATAGGCGGGATTTTAGAATGGAGAACTTGTTCGCTTTATTAATAAAAGATGTTGTTTGTTATTACAAGCACTAATAAAAAGTGTTTTGCTCATCATGTGTCTTATTAACACGTTTGGAGGAGCACTTACTCGTTATCTAGGAAGGTGGTGAGGCTACAATAGATAAGAGGAGATGTTGAGGACTCTTCAGTCCTAAGTGAAGCATTCTCTACTCCTTTATTTTACTTTTTGTTAATTTTATTTTATTAGTTCAGTTGTTTAGTATATGTGTGGTAGTTTAGGAATATGTTTATTATTAGGAAGATAAAGAAACACAAGGTATTAGGAAGATAAGGAAACACAAGGGATTAAGAAGCATCATCATTTTCTTGCAAAACCTACCATAAAATAAAATAAAAATGAGCATAAATCATTCTTTGTATGGTTGAACTCAAATGCTAAAAGTGAAAATCATTGATTTTGTTTGATTGAGATGTGTAATGAGTTTGGCATGAAAAATTGGAAAGCAAACAAAAACAACTTGTAGACCTAGTCCGGTGAGTGAGTGGTCTTTATAATGATACAAATATATATTGAGAGATACTCTTATTTCTCTCACAATAGACTTTGATCAAATCTCTTGTACATTGATTGCAATTGTATGCATTGATGATCAAGGTCATGTTTGCATATTTAACCAAGAGCTAAAAAGCCTACCCTACGTTGTTTATCCCTTGCACTTTACTTGAAGCTTAATTGATGTATTCTTTTCTAACTCCCTAACCTAGCTTGAAATTTATATGTTTATATATCCGCTACAACCCTTAAAGGATGGGAGAGCATAAGTCTAGGAATTGAAAAAAGTTTTAAGTTCGGAGTGGCAATGCACCACTCAAAGGGAAAAAAGTAAAGGGTACCAACAAACTATCACGTGAACAAAGATTGAAAGTATTATCTTCATTCTCTCTTGTAAAGTAATGAAAAAGAAAAATCTGAAAAAATAAATAAATAAAGAAAAACAAGAAAGAAGTAAAGTAACAAAAAAATCAAAAATTGAGGATAAAACAAAGTAAATTGTATGAAATTGAAAATATGGGGTACTAAGGATTGGAAGGAAGTGAATGAAATGAAATGAATAGACTAATATTTTCCTTCCTTTAAGTTACTTTGAAATATCTAGAAAAACCAATACTCCTTATTAGCCAAACCTCGTTACAAGCCAATAAAGTCCTTAGTAATCTCTACATACATTTGATGTGTTGATTAATTTGAGATGAAAGTCAAAGTTGAACTATAGTGTTTAAGTTATGAATTGAGTGAAACACTTATCCAAAGTTAAGTAAAAAAATTAAGAATAAAACACTTATTGTGAGGATAAGTTGTTATGCCATTAAATTTCATTATCATTCTTGTTGCATATTTCTAACCTTGCATTTGATTTGGTTGAGTTAAAAAGTTGAATGTCGACCACATGAAATTAAAGGAAGACCAGGTGGTTTCTACTATTCACAACGAATGAAAAGACCATTGAGATATGATAGGAGGAGATTGAAATTACGATTAGGGATTCAAATTTTGGTTTGGGTTAGAAGATTGAGATTAAGAATGAATTTACAGGTTTGTTTGGATTTGATGAAAAATGTTGCTTAAGATAGATCCCCCTTGCATCAAATTAATTATTATTTTATTTTAAAAATATTTGAAAAATAAATAAATAAAATGAAACAATACCAAACTCGTCAATTATAAACTACATCGAAGCAGGCACCTTAATATTTGTAGCGGACCATATGCATTTGAATTTCCATTCTGTTATATGAATTCTGTTATTTGAATTCAAAATTAGGATTTTATAAATCTTTAAAAAGATTAATTCATGATTGAGAATAATTTTACAAATTCTTTTCTTCCTCGTTTCCCTCCTCCTGATGCCTCTCCTCCTTTTGTCCTTACAATATTATACTTAATAAACACAAGTCCGTCAATAGCACACAATGATTGAGTGTAACCGGTCAAAATCCCAAAGATGTGAACAATTCATTTGCCTGCGTCTGGATGCTCTACTTACCTTCATTGTGATCCCAACGTATCAAATCAATTGCCACTCGCATCTTCACAATTGGTTCATCAATAGCCTACAAAGGAAAAAGCACTTTATTAAATCAAACACAATTGTGAACTCATGTTGTACTCAGGGCATAGCTTAATGGAAAAATACTTAAAATGAACCTTGTTTGATTTGGTATGGTTGAAATCAAGGTTTTAAAACCAGATTGGACTAGCCAGTTCAACCGATTGAACCGAGTACTGGTCACATGTCAGGTATGACTGACCCCTGAAACCGGTGGAATTGAACCGGAAAAAATTTGGGCGAACCGACCAAAAACTGGTGAAACCGCTAAAACTCGACGATTCTAACGGTTTGAGCGGTTCAGTGAGAATGACTTTTTTTCAAAAGAAAAGGCTCAAACGGCGTCATTTCCGATTGATTATATTTTTACTCTACTTTTTTTTTCCGTCAGGCACGCGCACGATGCTCACAAAGACAGCCCAAAAATCGTAAAGCTCTCTCTAAATGGCAAACCCACAACGTGGAGGCTCTTCCTTCTATGGAAGCTTGCTCTCCGTCGGCTTGCTTACGGTCTTTGGGTGTCCCCAACTCTCGATCTCCAAACTGCTCCCTGCTTATTTCCTTTGTGTTTTGAATCTGAAGAAGATGAAACAAATAAAAAAGGTGCAGAGTGGAGGGGTTGCGTGTGTGCAGACCACTATAACTTAGAGTGCAGTTGTAGCCTTGGACAGCTGCTGAAAAGACATAAATAATGTAGTTTTTCTTTATTTTTTTTATTTACAAAAGCAAATAAAACAAATAGTGGAAAAACTAAGTGATACTACTAAAAAAGGCTATCCTATTCCGTAAAATAGGCTTGCAAAGGCACAAAAGTGGGTAGTCCATACACACCCAAAATATGTTCCGAAAATTATAAACTAATGTGGTTAAAAATTACTACTTGTTCTCTTCTTGAGAATAAGAATGTCTAGCTGAATAACTAGTAGGTTAATCATGGATCAATAACTCTTTTTAAGGTATTTATGAAAGAAATACTCCTGGACTAAGCAAATTAATGTGTACTTTGATACTGAGACGACATTTAACCAATGGGCGTAATGTGTGTGCACAGTGCAACATATAATAAAGTCGAGAGAATCAAAATACTTGTGAGCGTACCTCTTATTTATAAGGGAGTTACCTCTAGGTTAATTATTGTCATCTTGTGATTAGATAATATATAACCTCTTGATTAGATAAGATATACTCCATGATTGTTGGGATTAGGATATCTGCTTGTTGGGATCTCCTTTGATGGTCGTTCTGCACGTTGTTGCACGTTCTTAAGATTTCTCTAGTTATTGTTGAGATTTTGAGCTAATGAGAGCTTAATAGAACATTTTAATAGGCCCATATATTGGGTCCGTAACAGTTGCCCGCTGTTGCAGCTTCTAGGCAGCCGGAGTGTATTAGTTGACACAATCCTGTCTTCCAACTTTGACGGGTTCTGATTTGTGCATACCATTTACCCTAATTGGCTTGTTGATTTGCTTCTTTTCTTGATATTGATTAATTTATGTGACCATCCCTAGTAAGGATGGTTGATCCTTATTTTTCGTATATGCCGGGTTGTTTCTTTATTTCTACCGTGACTGTCCATTTCCCAGATCCCCCTGGATTTGTACAGTTCTAGTCCCGCCGGATTTGGACATTCACAAGGGCCCCACGTATCTCATATCAGGAATGGGAAACGTCTGTCTTGAAGTTGCTTTTACAGCTGTTTTATCATTAGCCGTAACACACTGTTGGCGTTTTGTTTTTCCCCTTCAATACATATGCGCATTTAATGCTATGTCATTTCATATTGCGCGGTAATTATGAAATTTTGAATTAATTGGTCTTTTTTCCCCTTAGACTTGACGCTTCGCACACGTTTGACAGTTATGCGACGTTATGCACGCATTTGACGGTTACACTTGCACGCATGTCTAACGGTTATGCAACGTTTCTCACAAATCCGACGGTTACACTTGCATCCTCCTTTGCGTTTTCGTGTTCTCTTCTTCTTTCTGTGTGTCTCTTTGCATTTTTCGAACCCTCATTTCTGCCATTTCCAGTGTTTCGTCATTTAAGCTTTAAGAAATCTTCATAGAAACAGGTACCCTCATTACCATTAAACTTCTTGACTTAACCTTTACTTCGATTGTATTTTGTTGGTTGTTGTTCTTTGGGGTGCTTTCACTCTTTGGTCATTTTCTGGGTTTTGTTTCCTTGCTGCAAATATTTTGATTCTTTAAATAGTTTTTTTGCATCATTTCTATTTTCATCGTTTATAATGAACACGAAGAAGAGGCAAAGTTACGCCAAACCATTCCCCCTAGGGTTGGGTATTGGTTATTTGGCTTTCCTTTTCTAAAGAAGAAAGGGAAAAGGCTCTGTTTCGCTCACATACTGGTGGAGTTAGCAGAAAAGGGAAATTAAAGTTCCTGAAAATGAAATTCCTTTAGACAAGACTATAGTTCAGTTTGACCCTAGGGCTTCCCCTATAGTCCTTCCCCTTTTTCCCCGGGTTCTGAACTGAAGAACCCAAATTTTTCGTTGTCCCAAGGTAGTGTAACCCTTACAATGGAACCTACCTTGGAAACCTGGTTCGACCCTTGTTTCGACTGTGTTTATGAAAGCACCAAACTTTTAAAGTCCGACTGCGATTCCATAGCTGAATCGCTACTTGGGTCTTGTCATCACAACCCGGTCCTCGTCCCTATATCGAGTCTCGTCAAGCTAAGTAACGTCATTTTTGTACCGGGTAGCCCTCTTGATACTGCCAAGAATATTGGTAGATCTAAAGATGTCGTCCTTATCTCGGATGATTCTTCTAGTCCAACAACCTCTCCTCCCAACCAAAACTATTCTTCTTCAGGTATGTCACTGTTTTATTGATTTTTATTTCTTTGACGTAGGTATTTATGAACCCGTCTTCAGAACAAGTTGCCGAGTCCTAATTTGCTGAATCACATTTTGGCTCCCTTTCCCCTACCATGACTTTCAAGTTCTTGTGGGTAACCCATGAAGTACTGCATACGTTGTTGATGGAGTGCTTTTATTTAAATATTTTTCTATCCTTTTTAGCTTTTTTGACCTCTCTTGGACTTTTATTTTCCCATTCTAATTCAGTTTTTGTCTTAGGCAAGTAAGTGGGCTTAATTGCTAATTGTTGCGTATTTTCGGATTTTTCCTCACTTGACATATCTGACTTGTACAGGACCTATAGAGTGCTACAGAACTCCGAATGGAGCATTCTAGGAGTTCCTGGAAAGATAACAAAAAGATCTACAAGTTTTCTAGAAATATCCCGAGGCCAATTCTGTCATTTGGAGGGTCATTTTAAGCTTTGAAGTTAGCACCTCTGCACTTGTAATTTTGGACTGCGAATTGGACTTTTAGTGGTGTAAATACTAAATAATTAGATTGTTGGAATTGTTTATGACCCATTCTATTTTCAGAACTTAGTCACTATATGTATTAGTGACTTTAGTGAAACTTGGACAGCACTTTACAATTCAATAAACAAGTTTTATATTTCTTTTCTTTAGTTTTTAGAATCAAAAAGCTTGTTCTTCATTTTCTCTCATTTGTTCTTCATTGTTCTTCATCTTCTTCATTTCCATTTTGCTATTGTTCCATTTTTCTACACTTACTTCATGGGGCTTTCCTTGGTGATCATCATGGAAGGCTAAATCATTAATCAATCCAAGGATCTAACTCAAGCAAGAGAAGAATTGGAGTCCCGGTTCGGTATTTCAAATTCTACTTGAATATTCACCTTCTTCTTCAATTTCTATCATGTTCTCATGATTATGAATGCATTTAGGATTGAAAGTTAGTTAGGATTATGGATTCATGTCCTAATTTCAAATGATAATCACAAGATTAATTGAATGATAGTTCAGTTAGGGATGTGGTTTCAATTAATTTAGGAGTAGAATCGATTGAACTGCTTCTATTGAGATTGAATGAATGTTCATGTTAGAATCCACTTATGGGAATGATGATGATTCAAATAACTTGGGTTGGTGAATTGGATTGATGCTTTGTAATCTGTTTTGCTTTACTCCTTGATAATCTTGTTAATTTCTGCATTGTTCTTTTTTTAGTTTATGTTCTTGCATGTTTTACTTTGCGCATACTAACTGTTCGACAAAATCCCCCCTTACTATTACCAATGATTTGAAGCTAGAACCATATTGATCGTGTCTCTGAGTCGACCTAGGTTAACTCTATGCTACAAAATTAGCTTAGTTAAATTGTTTTTAATGCGTCTCGACAAAGCATTATCAAAACTGGCGCCGTTGCCGGGGCACGGTTCATTGTGTGCTAGCTTTAATTCATTGCAATTAGTTCATAGAAGTAGTTTTAATTCTTTCATTTTTACATTTTTTTGCACAACTATGCTTGTTACATGATTATGTGCTTGTGGTTGCTGCATTAGCTTTGTATTTGCCCATAAAAACAGAGGAAAACCCAGAAAAACAGAGCAGAACGCCCAACTGGCGCTACCAGCGTGACCATCCACGTTGATCGCGCCCAGAATTCAAACCCAGGGACCTTTGTTGAAGTCCTGGCGCTAATCGCGTGGCTCCCATGCTAGTCGCGCCATACGTTCGAACAATTCACGCTAACCGCGTGGCTTGTGGCGCTAGTCGCGCCATAGGTTCGAACAACTCACGCTGATCGCGCCAGACTTGGCGCTAGTCACGCCATAGGTTCAAACATCCCATGGTGATAGCGCCAGTCTCACGCTAATAGCGTGAGAGTAAAAAAAAAGAATAAAAAAAAGAGTCTAGAATTTTAAAATTTTGTTTTTGTATAAACTTTTTAGGGTTGTTTTTGTGCTTTTTATTGTCCTTTATGAGTTGCATTGTGCATGACTAGGTCCACATCAAGTGAATTTCATTCATTTGATCCTGAGATAGATAGTACATTTCACAGATTAAATAGACAAAACCTACTTTGATAGTGTAGTTTTAGACAGTAGTTTAGTGTCTTCTGACTTTGATTCTGAATCTACTTCTACTCCTTCCACTTCTACACATCTTGATATCATGGCTGATAACAACCTAACTCTTAAGGAGTTAGCTACACCTGATGTTGTTTACCAACGCTGGTGTATTCAATACCCTGAGACTGAGGTCAGTTATGAGCTGAAATCTGGACTGATCCATTTGCTTCCTAAGTTTCATGGACTTGCTGGTGAAGATCCACATAAACACCTTAAGGAGTTTCATGTGGTGTTTTCCACCATGCGACCACATGACGTTCATGAGGATTATGTCAAGATGAAAACATTTCCTTTCTCTTTGGATGGTGTTACTAAGGACTGGTTGTACCTTCAACCAGATCCTATCACCACTTGGACAGACATGAAGAGAAGATTCTTGGAGAAATTCTTCCCTGCCTCTAGAACAGCATCCATCCGGAAGGAAATTTGTGGCATAAGGCAGTTCCTGGAGAGTCTTTGTATGAGTATTGGGAGAGATTCAACAAGCTGTGTGCTACCTGTCCTCACCATCAAATCAGTGAGCAATTACTGATTCAGTATTTTTATGAAGGATTAATGTTGATGGATAGGAGTATGATAGATGCAGCTAGTGGAGGCGCTCTGATGGACAAGACCCCTCTTGCTGCAAGGCAGTTGATTTCTAACATGGCAGCCAACTATCAACAATTTGGTGCTAGAGTTGCAACATCCAAGGTGATGGCCGCAAATGAAGCTTCTGTCTCTATGGTTGCTGATAACCAGAGATTGGAGAACAAATTGATAGAGTTGACATCCCTTGTGAGGCAGCTTGCTATTGGTCAACAACAGAATGTGATGGCAGCCAATCAACCAAGGCTCTGTGGTATCTGTTGTGCGCCTGATCATCCCACAGATGCATGCCCCCACTCTCCAAGAGACAGAACAATTTGCTGAAGTTTCTGCCATGCAACCTGGCCAGTCATTTAGACATCAATAACAATATAATCCTTACTTCAACACTTATAATCCTAGTTGGAGAGATCATCCAAATTTGAGGTATGGTCCTGGTCCACAACAACAACAACCCTTTACACCTCCATAATAGCCCTTCCAGCCTGCCACCACCAAATACCAACCTCCTCCTTTTAGACAACAGCCACAGTTCCAACAACCTGCACCTACACCTATACAACCTGTGCAGGCCAGTTCTGGACCTTCCTTGGAGGATTTAATGAAGCAAATGGCCACCAGCAACATCTAATTTCAACAAAATGTCAGTGCTACCATCCAGGACCTGCAAACTCAGATTGGACAGTTAGCTACAACTGTCAACTAGATGCAGCAGCAAGGTTCTGGTAACCTTCCAGCATAATCAGTTATTAATCCGAAGAATGTGAGTGCTATTACCTTGAGGAGTGGCACGGAGCTTCCAGATGTTGGTGCTAAAATTGATGCTGATACTAGTAAAAAAGTTGATGATGGTGCCAAAACAGATTCTGCACCAAAACAGATTCCCTTACCTTTTCCTTCTAGAGCCATTTCTGCAAAGAAAGTGGTGGACCTTGATTCTGATCTGCTTGAGACTTTCAGGAGGGTGGAAGTCAACATTCCCCTCTTGGATGCCAACCAACAGATTCCAAAATATGCAAAGTTCTTGAAGGATTTGTGCACCTACAAGAGAAAGCTTAAGGGAAATAAGCAAGTGAAGATGGGCAGAAATGTTTCCGCACTACTGTTGATGCCATTCCACTATCCACCTTGCCACAGAAGTGCAAGGATCCTGGCACTTTCACTGTCCCATGTGTAACACCCCAACTAATTATCTGTATATTAATTTCGTAATCAGTATTTCGAATTAATTTCGTAGTTAGTATTTCGAATTAATCAGTAAAATACATGTTTAAAGGAAATTGTAGGAGGAAATTAGAAATGTGGACAGAATAAATAGTGATAACACATTTCTATAAAATGGGAATTACAAAATACCCTTGGGGTCAAAA
>PYAF01004449.1:0-16322 GCA_007407185.1 Glycine tomentella
CAGCTTCCTGAACTACGGTGTAATCCACATACAATTCTAAAAATTTCTTCCGTGCCTGATTAAAAAATTCTTCAATGACCATTTCCAATTCTTCATCATCCTGTATTGGAAACCCCATGTATTCATCTTGTTGCCATATTCTTGCCGTCAGCAATGTGATACAAGTGTTTCCGTCCACACCCAATTTTGGATGTATCTTTTGATGCAAATCACTCAATGTTGCTTTTCGGTTGATTCGTGTCATCCTTTGCTCCCCTTCGAAGACAACACCTTTTTCCCGTTGAATTTTCCTTCCATTGAAAAAAAACACAATACGAACAACCTCTGCATCACTTGAACTCATTTCCTACAATCAACATAAATAAACGTCAGAAAAACACAAATGGTGAAAGAAGTGGTCTTGCTTACACATGTAGTTAGTCTCAGTAAATCACCAAATGGTGAAAGAAAGTATGTCAAAGACACAAAGTCATAAAGAAGTGGTCTTGTTTACACAACCTAAACCCTAGGTCCAGTCACGCCAACCCATACACCCTATCCACCACTTACGCCTTAAACTCTCACACAGATTCCCATAAACCCTAGTTGTGTTCCCACTCACCTAATCCCTCATCACCATATAAACCCTAACCACTTAAGCCGGAAACCCTAAACCGTAGGTGAGTACACCAAACCCTAAACCCTATTCAACACACGCCCCCTAAACCCTAGGTCCAGTCACGCCAACCCATACACCCTAACCACCAGTTACGCCTTAAACCCTTACACAGATTCCCATAAACCCTAGTTGTGTTCCCACTCACCTACCCCCTCATCACCATATAAACCCTACACACCTAAGCTGGAAACCCTAAACCATAGGTGTGTACACCCAACCCTAAACCCTAATCAACACACGCACCATAAACCCTAGGTTCAGTCACGCCAACGCATACACCCTAACCACCACATACGCCTTAAACCCTAACACAGATACCCTAAACTGTAACACCCCCAATATTTTATTTATTGATTAAGAATTTAAGAAAAACGCCTTAGGATGATTAGGAAATGTTCATGGATGATAAATAAAGAGCTAGGACTCAAATATTGCAAGATCAAATCAAGACTAACCCTAGTTACTCAAAGAATCATGAAAAAAGCTTCAAAAATGATGAATTGACTGTAATAATCGATTACCAGCAGCTTGTAATCGATTAAATGCATTTTTACAGAAATCAGAATTGAGGGTCGCTCTGTAAAAATCGATTACGAGCCCTTGTAATCGATTACATACTGCTAAATAATCGATTACACGTCCTTTGTAATCGATTACATGAAGTTGCATCTGTTTAGGCGCCTCTGGAATAATCGATTACTGAGCTCTTGTAATCGATTATTTCGGAATAATCGATTACACTTCGGAATAATCGATTAAATCAATTCTGGGAGCAGGAATGCGAAAATCAGTTGAAATCTTTTGGGAAGCCTTTCTTGGGAACTATATTTGCAGGTCATTTAGCTATATTTTTATGGTTTGTATAAATCATAAATCAATATAAGATAAAGAAACTTTTGATCCTTTTGAGTTAAAATTCAACTTAAGTTATTATGAGTATGAGAAAATAAACATAATCTTGGAGTTTTCTTGAAAGATTAAGGGTAAGAAACTTAGCCAATTGAAAGAATTTTGTAAATTAGAAAACCCAAAGATTAAAATCAAAAACTGAAGTAGGAATGGAGACCATAAGCTATGGTAGAAGGATGATAAAGCAATTTAGGACAGCAATTTAGGACAGCAATTTAATTAGGAGGGGACCACATGGAGACTAAGTCAAGATAAGAGGGAATCAGCAGTAAATGAAGGGAATCTCTCCCAAATAATGCAGGACACGGCTGAGAGGAGAGAAGAAAACTAAAAGCTTCACCTTGTGCACACTAAAACCGTAAGCTTGAGAGAAGAATAGGTGGAAAAGTCTACTTAATGGTGATTGGCTGATCAAAGCTTTGAAAAGTCTTCCCTAAATTCTATTGGTTCTTCAATTGACTTTGGGAATTATCCTCTAAGCTGATAGAACTGCAGAAGCTACGGAGGGAAGGAATGTGTGAGGGAATGTTAGGGAGACCAAGCCATTAATGCAGGAGTACTTGCTGGTCTTGTTGGAAGATGGCCATTGGAGGAAGGCTTAAGTGATAAGGGTGCAATTAATTAGTGTGACATAAGTTAGGATTTATATAAGGGACTGAAGGGGAGTGAGAAAGCTACGGATATCACCTTAATATAGCAAAGTTCTGTCACTTTTCATTTAGCCTTTTGGAAGCAAAACATTCCTCTCATTTTCTCACCACAAACCGTACCCTCTCTATTCTCACTCACCTTATGTTTTCAATCCTTTTCACTACCTACCCATAAATCAAAAGTTCAACAGCAAATTTGGAGGAGGTCACGTGTGGAGAATAGAAGAAAATCCAAAGCCAACTTAAATTTAAAAATCCAACTAAGGTAAGGGGAGTTGTGATAAATTAATTTTGATTATATGCAAGGAGTATTAATAGAATGATTTAAGTTTATAAAAAGGAATTCAAAAATTTAGAAGTTTAGAAATAAATTAAAACTGTAGACTTAAGAGAAACTAGGTAAATCAATTGAATATGAGTTATAACTTGATAAAAAGTGAGTGAAACTTTAGGAAGGTTACGTAGAGTATTTTACATGTTGAGGACTATGGTAGTTGCTATGTTTCATGAGTTATGATATTTATATTTCATGAGTTAAACGTAGAGTATTTTACATATTAAGGACTGTGGTAGTTGCTATGTTGCATGAAGTATAATATTTATATTTTATGAGTTAAGTTAATCCTGAGAAAATTATTATTGTGTATATACCTCTTAACTAAAATTAAATATATGTTTAATTGTAACTTAAGCTTTCTGTAGTGGTGTTATTATCTGCTGTTATTAATTAGGAATTATGAACTGTATCACCTTTTAATTGTGTTATCATCAAAAGCTTTGATAATAATAAGTAAGGGACTGTTAATGGAATTAATTAATAGAATTGGTTGGACTTCATGAAAATCCCGTGTGATGATGAGACTATGTTGAGAACTCTATGATGTTATGACGTTGATACTATGATAAGATGATGATGACCCTATGATGGAATTGTGATGTTAAGATGAGGACTCTGTGATGACTGGGAATGATGATTCTATGATGATGACTTTAAACCACTAAAAAGGATGATCCGGTGATGTTGTGAATGATGAAATAATAAATTATAAGATGTAAAATAAACAAGTGTTGCATTGCATGTGCATGGGATGATGAGATGATAAATCTCATAAAGAGGAGTGTCAGATAACTAAACTGAGTTCCATACGTGTTTTTAACTTGGGGGTAGTTGAGACAGTGGGGAACCACACCACCATGATGATCACATGGATGGGAGTGAGACTCCTGCGCGACACTGAGCTACCCTGACGGGATGGATAGGTTCGTTCCACTGAGTTGAGGGTAGGGTTATCTGACAGTGGCCACAATTTTTAAGATGTGCTGAGATCTCAGTCATGCATCATTTAATAAGAGGAGCATGCATTTTCTTATCTGTTATGCATGAAAATGATGGATTAACTTTAATAATGATTTTATGTGATTATCTGTATTTTATTTAACTGGCACGTATTATTTTGTATAGTTAATATTTCTGTGTATAATTAAATTTGATTTATCATGACTTACCCTTTTTGTGTCTTGTGGTTGACACCTGTGATGACCCCAAATAAATTGGGCGAGCAGAAGAACAGTGAAGTGGATTGTACTAGAAGATGTAGCCGCTGTGAATTACTATCTCTGATGATTGATATTTAGCTCTATATAATGGACTATTTCTGTATGAGCTATGGACATTTTATGGGTTGTACATCATGGACTGTATATTATTACTGTGTGATATATATTTATGGAGACGAGAACTATGGTTATACTAGGTAACTATGCATAAATTTCCTTACGTGTTAAACGTTATTTTGAAAAAAAAAAAATCAACCACTTTAACTTGAATTTTAAATCACGTCATTATTATGAAAAACAAATATAAAATACTAGCACGAAATTTTTAACAAATCAACAATTACAAATATTGTTTTTGAAATAATTACGAAAGAGAAGCGGTTGTTTCATAAACCCTAGTTGTGTTCCCCCTCACCTAACCCCTCATCACCATATAAACCCTACACACTTAAGCCGGATACCCTAAACCATAGGTGTGTACACCAAACCCTAAACCCTAATCAACACACGCACCCTAAACCCTTCCACCGTAACAATTCAACCCTAGGTGTGTTCCCCGGTACCTAAACCCTTAGCCGGAACACTTAAACCCTACTCACCCCATAAACCCTAATCACAGTATCAACACTAAACCTAAACCCTAAAACGTCACCACAACACACTATGAATCCAAACCCTAAAATAAACTGGAATACCTATATCCGTAGTCACTAACCTAGTATATATTTCGCTAACAAGTTCATATGATCCTAACAATTTTCTAATTTAATAATACAACAAACTAAATACAAAGCACAATCAGTTAACTCGACTTACTTGTCAGCAACGCTTCGAATTCAACAGGGCTTGGCTTTAGAGGATATCAAGACCCAAGCTTTAGAGAGAAGGCAGAGCGATTTATAGACAGAAGACGCAATGGACCAAATGACATTGTCAAGGGCTTATATAGGCAAAAGGGGGCCAAACAAGCCTTGCCAGGGCGTGTTTAAACACGCCTAGACAGGACGTGTTTGGTGACCCCATTTTGCCAAATTTTGTTAAATTTGCACCCTTTTCCTAATTAAATAATTAAATTGTATTTAATTTAATTTTTTGCCTACATTTATTTGTTTTGGTATGTTCATGAGGAATATTGGATCTTTCTTATAAGGTAAAAGAAAACAAAAATATATAATATACACCCCTAGCCATTTAATATACACCCTTAGCCATTTTGATGACAATTAAATATCGATGACACCTAGCAGCAGCATAACCATAAGTGAAACGGAAAATGGAGCAGGTAGGGAAAAGTAGTGCTAGGAGCTATTTTTTAATTACAAAATGATGAGAGCGAGATTTTTTTTTTTTTTTACTTTCTACTTCCCCTCCCCTTTTTTTGCCAAAGTAACACAATTTTTTTTTTTATATATATTTTAAGATACGTAGATGTGATAAAAACAAGCAAAGCTCTCCATGAATTTATGCCACTCCTCCTCCAGTGATGTCAAACAATAAGATAAGATTCAGGTACTTTCTGCTGGAACTGGAATCGGAACCTGACTCAAAACATTACCAAAGTTGCTGCTTAAAGGTTTGGGCCTCCATTGAGTCCTGCCCTTCACAATCTCAGCACCATCATCAAGTCGAAGCAAGTGCTTGCACTCAAAAAATCCACCATCTGCCAAGTTTCCTACATCAGCACCAGAGAGATCAGAGAGGGAATCCATCACACTGTTCCTGCCACACTCCCTCCTGTACTCCAATGTCATGGCACACAGCTCATGGCTCTCCAAAAGTGGCTGTGGAGCACTCTGCAGTTGTCGAAAGCAAAATTCTTTTGGTTAAGCATTCTGATGAAAATCCAAGCAAATAACAAACTAAACAAATAAAACATATAATGGAATGCTATACACTTTCCATGTCACCTTCTTTCAAACACTTTGTTTGATTTAAATTTATTAGAAATCATATTTTTTTTTTTTAAATCACACTTCTAAATCTTGAAATAATCATTAAATGATGTATGACTCACCAAAAATAGTAATTTTTAGTAAATTTCAACCAATATAAAATGTTAGAAAGAAAGTGTCCGAGTAAAATCAATTGTTTTCCCTTAAAATAACACAATAATAAAAAAAGGGGGAAATATTAGTAGGACACAAAGAAGATCAAACGAGGAAGAGTGCTCTATTTTCCCATCCACCATCCCATTTTACTATTCCATTATCTCATGCATCAACTTTCAAGCCACTTCAAAACTGGCATAAACCACTTCCATACGAGGCATCAAATGCCCACATATAATATAAAATTGAATGCTTCTGTCTTGAAACAACTTTCACTTGATGAGACTGGAATTCTGAAACATGATCTTACTCAACACTTTTATTATTACTCACACCCAGATTCCTCTCAAAAGAACACACTGGCAGAGTGGCATTTGCTTTGGCACACTATCATATAGACCCAACGGGGTTTAGAGTCTTTTGAAAGGAAAGTGGGTGTTCCAGAATAACAGTATCACCATTCAACCTCCCTTGCAAAAGTTCAGATTGTCCAGTCAGACAAGCCTTACTAATAATTATAATACAAGAACAGAAGACTACCTCCAGAATCCACACAACATACTTCACATTGTTAACATGCTGATTCACATCTAGATCATTCCATCTGGGCTGAAAATAGAGACACATAATATGATTAGAAAACATGAGATATTTTAGAAAATAAATCAATAATAACATGATTTCAAAAAAGTTTGCATACACTTAAACCAGTGCGAATGAAATTAGCTGAATCATCAAGTTTGGTTAATTTTCTGTTATCCTCTGGCACAACTGGAGCAGAATCCACAAAATAAGAGTTTATCTCTGCCCTGACTTCTTCGGGAATTTTAGACAGTCTTCTTGTCACTTTATTCATCATGACCCAAACGCTGCATACCATCACCATCAAAATCAAAATCAACTAATCAGAAAATGCTTATAAGTTCCTCGCACCAAGGTACTACATGTACACCAGTTGAAGGCTTGTACTTAATAATAAATCAAGATATGAGATACTGTTGGTAGATTTAGAAATTCACATCTACAAAATTTTGTATGATTAAATCTGTAATTAATTGCCTTTCAATAGTAAGAGAAAGTAAATATGATAACAGATGACTTCACACAGCCTTGTGAGATTAAACGCAGTGCCAAATCACCAGAGAGACACATTCAGATTCAGAAGAACACTTCAAAACATGTCTAAAGGCAACAGAAGAAAGGATTCCTGAAACTGATATCTACCTGGAGGCTCTTGTCAAGATTTCACCAGTTTTCGCGTCACGCACAAGCCAATCACGACGCATACCATTCTTCCCTGATGCAGATACCCAAGTGTCTACTTGAACAACATCACCCCTGAAGCAAATATAGATTCACTTTACTTCAGATGAACAGATTCATAAAGTACTAAAGAGATTATTCTCGAACAAAATGCAGAAAAGGGCACATGATATAAGTTGCTTCTTTTGAAAACCTGTATATGCATCCAACTTTTTACAATAATAAGACTGAAATATGCAAAAAAATGTACTGAAGGTAAAAATAATTTATTACCATATCTCATACCCAGTATTTTTATGTAAAAAGCATATGTTTATCAGATCTATTACCATCCAAGAAGAATTTTTTATACACATTGCAGTATTTTTATTATTATTATTATTATTATTATTATTATTATTATTATTATCTTTTTTTTTTTTTTTACAGATTCATGAGATAGCTTTTGAAAAGTGAAAATATTTTAAAAATAATTCACAATCACAATATATTCCAAACATGCCTTTAATCCCAAGTTCCCAACTATCATACCAATTTTGTGAATAAAAAAGCACAAGTGACAGAAACAAATGCAGAAGTACAAAAACATTCAACCAGATACTATATAAAGTAAAGATGAGTAAGGCAAAAAAGGATTTAACAGCTGAGCATGGACGCCTTTGCAATTCTTCACACATTAAAAAGGTTCTTCTTAGTCACACCAACTTACCATGTGGGATATTTATCAACCACAACCTGCATCTTAGTCACCACCCATATCAGGTTCTTTTTGCACATTTCAGGCGTGGAACCAAATCCATCACCATGAAGGCCAGCAGTCTTAACATGATTAAGTGCAGTCTCCTGTTTGGAAAAAAGACAATTTAGACAATAAATAAAATCATCAATACGCAATTGTACAAAACGTAGATTCCATAGGTGTTTTTGGCATTGTTCTGTGATAGAAATTGGAGTTTTATCTAATAATCTGCATGTTACCAAGACAAAAATTTAATTTTGATTGAAAAACGACACAAAAAATGTCAAACGAACTGTAGGTAAGTTTTGTCCTATGCAATAATTCTCTAAATTTTTGCTGACAACCCGTGATAAGTTACTTAACTTCTATAATAGTTTATCAAAGGTTATATTTATTGTGATTTCTGAATGCAATTCTCAGCAACTTTTTGCACAAGCTGACCTGCAAATGATTCATTAAGGTCTCGATAGACGCGGTTTTATCCGCGCCAATCTCATAGGACCTAATGGGGAAGTTCTGCCTGAAGACAAGCTCATCCTGCACGATCTTCCCAATCCCAAAGGGGTCAATGAGCATGTCGGGGCGCCGCGGCTTCCAATCCAGCATCATCCACTGCTTCTCCGCCGCCAGGAACACGGTCGTCATGGCGGCCAGAAGCATGCTCCAGTCAGGTAACTGGTTGATGAAAGTCCTTGGGGCGTGCGAAATCGACGAGGACGACGACGGCAAATCATTCTCAACCTTCTCCACGGTCTTCGGAGGGGCTTGTGCGTTTGCCTTGACCTGCAAGCCACCGAACAAACCTTGTTTCTGTTTGAGTCCTCCGAGGTTCACAGAACCTCCACCGCCACCACCACCCAGTTTCCTGGGTTTCCCTTTTCCAGCGTCTGGTGAAGGCACGGGAAGAAACGACGCCGTAGCGGCTGTTGCAACCATTATGAATAACCCTCTACGCCTGCATGGAAAGTTAAAACACCATTTAAATAAAACAAAAATGTTAGTAATATATAAATTTTAAAGCCCTGCTGCAATGTTGTAAATAGAAAAGAAAAAACGTCAACATCAACTCGAAAATTATGTTACCGAATTAATAAAAAAGTTGTATATATATATAGTAAGTTATGATTGTTTTTTCAGACACCAATCTATCGGCGAATTAATGTGCAATTAATGCAAAAGTCGGTGTAGATCTGACATTGAATATAGAAAACACTGCAAACCAAAATTGTATAATGAAAGATGGCGAATTGAAGTCCGAGCAAGAACATTTTTTTAAAATAAATAATATTAATTGTTTGTAACAACAATATGAGTCACAATCCAATGAATCGAAATTCACGAAAAATAAACCGAAAGCAATTGGGATAGTAATCCTCAACGCCTCATTGGGTTTCCGGTGAATGCAGAAAGTTCGGAATCCTTGTAAAACCAATTCTTTTTAAGAAATAATAATAATGAAAATGAAAATGAAGTTTGGTTACGTGATTTTGCGATGGAGCTAGATCAGAAGGGAGCAAAACGCGGCGTTTCGTTCCTTACTGGTTGTTACGTACCTGGTCCCTGGCTCCCAATTTCCTCTCAATCTCCTCAGTAACCTGCACAGAACTATCCAAAATCACAGCAACAACAATACAAGGTCTATCCAATCATTTTTTAGAATATTCACTCTTTTATTGATTGCTCAAGTATCAACAATAAGCTGCAGAACAGTACACGATATATCTCCCCTGAGATACTCTCAGAAACAGTCCTGGCTGTCAAACTTACAATCCTCCTCTCTTTCTAAACTCATTTTCTATTTATAGTTACAGCCTACCTCCTAACCCCTGTAACTAACTTCTAACTGCCTACGAGTAACTAATTTTCCTTTAATATCTAAGTATCCATCAATACCCCCTACCCCCCTAAAACTCTCACCTTGTCCTCAAGGTGAAGGGCTGGAAACTGAGTATTGAGCTGTATAAAATCTTTCCATGAATTCTCCAGCTCCGGTAATCTCCACCATTTAATCAAAACTTCCAAGTGACCCGCTTGATTGTAACGTGTTCCCAACACAGCTTCGGGTTCCATAACCAATTCCATGTCCTCTGACAGCCCCTGTGGCCAAGGCTAAGGCAACGCATTCTGACCCAACACTAGCTTGAGCTGAGATACATGGAAAACATTATGTATCTTTGCTTCTGGAGGTAATTGGAGGCGGTAAGCTACTGCACCAATCTGCTCTAATATGACAAAAGGCCCATAATATCTGGGAGCTAATTTCTCATTCACCCTCTTAGCCAAGGAACGAAATCGATAAGGCTGTAAGCGCAAATAAACCGCATCACCAATGTTAAACTGTAGGTCGCAACGCTTCTTGTCAGCCTGTTGTTTCATTCTCTGTTGTGCAAAAGCTAAATGGTCCTTAAGTTCAGCCAAAACCTCATTTCTATCTGCCAACAAAGCGTCCACACCCGCATTGTGTATATTAGGTGTAGTCCACTTCTACAGAACTGGTGGATCCCTACCATACAAAGCTCGAAATGGTGACATGCCTGCTGAACCATGATATGAAGTGTTGAACCAGTATTCTGCCCAGTGTAGCCAATGCACCCAGTCTTTTGGGCTTTGAGAACAAAAGCATCTGAGGTAAGTCTCTAAACTCCTGTTAACCACCTCTGTTTGTCCATCCTACTGAGGATGGTAAGCACTTGAGTATTTCAACTGAGTACCAGCTGCCTGAAACAACTCAGTCCAAAAAGAGCTGAGAAAGACCTTGTCCCTATCAGACACAATAGATTTAAGGAACCCGTGTAACTTAACCACTTCCCTACAGAAAAGCTCTGCCACAGTCTTGGCTGTGTAAGGATGTAATAACGGTATAAAGTGAGTATACTTCGTCAACCGATCTACCACAACAAAAATGCAATCTCCCCCGCGAGTTCTAGGCAATCCAGTAATGAAATCCATAGAAATGTCCTCCCACACCTGTTCTGGAATCGGCAATGGTTGTAGGAGACCTGCTGGACTAAGAGATTGGTTCTTATTCCTATTACAAACATCGCAAGCTGCCACAAATCGCCTCACATCAGCCTTCATACCCTTCCAAAATAGAACTGTTGTTGCTCTCTTATATGTTCTAAAGAACCCGGAATGACCACCAAATGGTGTGGAATGGAACTCGTGTAAGAACTTCTGCACAAAAGGAGAGTGAGATACTAAGACCAACCTCCCCTTATACAACAGAGTCCCTTGCTGCAATGTGTAATTAGCATGAGCCGCTGGATTCTGCAACAATTCCTGAATAATGACGCGATATGTATCATCCGTTGCAGTCTCGTTAGCCACTGTCTCACCTTCAGCCCACACCCCTCCAGACAAAGCCGCAAGTTGAGGTTGTCATGAAAGAGCATCAGCCGCCTTATTCTCGATCCCTGGCCTATATTCCACTTCAAAATTGAATCCTAGCAATTTGACCAACCATTTTTGTTGGTCTTCACTCACACTACCTTCTGCTCCATTAAAAATTTGATGCTCTTTTGGTCTGTTTGAACTCTGAACTTCCTTCCTAACAAATAACGGCGCCAACACTGCACCGCTAAAACTATAGCCATCAACTCGCGCTCATAAATGGACTTTGCTCAAGCTCTAGTAGACAAAGGCTGACTGAAAAAAGCTATAGGGTGTCCATCTTGCATTAAAACAGCTCCCAAACCAGATGATGAAGCATCTGTCTCAATGCAAAATTCCTTATCAAATTGAGGAGCTGCCAATACTAGAACTGTAACCATGGCTTCCTTCAAAGCTACAAAAGCCTGTGATGCTACCTCTGACCATTGGAAAGAGTCCTTCTTCAATAACTGATTCAGCGGTACTGCAATTGCTCCATAGTTCCTCACAAACTTACGATAATATCCGGTTAAACCGAGAAACCCTTTTAATTCCTTTACATTCTTGGGAAAAGGCCAAGCCACCATAGCCTCCACCTTCTAAGGATCAGCTACAACCCCTGCAGCTGAAACCACATGACCCAAATACTCTAGCTCCTGTACTGCAAACAGACATTTTCTCTTATTAGCCACTAGTTTGTGCGCTGCTAGAATCTGTAATGTCAACTCCAGATGTTGTAAATGCAATTCCCAGGTTCTGCTGTATACCAGAATATCATCAAAAAAGACCAGTATGAACCTCCTCAAGTGTGCTCTAAAAATCTCGTTCATCAAGGCCTGAAAAGTAGCTGGGGCATTAGTCAAACCGAACGACATGACTACAAATTCATAATGCCCGTTATGTGTTCTAAATGTTGTCTTCTCAATATCACCCGGCTTCATCCTAATTTGATGGTACCCTGATTTTAAATCCAATTTGCTGAAAAATTGCTCACCCCCAATTTCATCCAAGAGTTCATCTATAGTGGGCATGGGAAATTTATCAGGAATTGTCACTTTGTTTAATGCTCTATAATCAATACAAAATCGCCATCCTCCATCCTTCTTTTTAACCAACAAAACAGGGGTGCTAAAAGGACTTATACTTGGTCGAATAATCCCTGCTTTAAACATTTTATCAACTTGTACTTCAATTTCATTTTTTAAAGCATGAGGGTACCTGTAAGGGCGAATGTTAGGAGGTTCAGCCCCCTGTATTAGACGAATACTATGATCCTGAGACCGCTGTGGAGGTAGAGGAAGTTCTTCAGTAAACACTTCCGAGAATCGTTCTATAATTTGACTTACTGGTGAGGGTGTTTGGAACTTCTCTCTTTCCAAATTCGACAATTCCACCCAAAAACCCTTCCCTCCTTGCCGCACAGAACGTTGAAACTTTGTAATGAAACTTCCATACTTCGCAGAGATGGTTCACCCTTTAAGATTACCGATCGCCCTTGATATTGGAACTTCATCAACTGAGTACTGAAATTAACCTGCACCTCCCCCCGGCGAGCTAACCAATCTACTCCAAGTATCATGTCAACATTTCCTAGTTTCATTACCAAAAAATCCTGTTCAAATTCTGCATTATTCAAGGTGAAATGTACCTGTTTACATACACCCAACGTACGAATATTAGTGCTGTCCCCCAATGTGATAACACATTTCTTGGGCTCCAGTGTTAACTGCAAACTCTACCATAATGCCTCGTCCATAAAGCTGTGTGTCGCTCCTCCGTCGATTAACGTTAATGCTCTATGACCCCCAACTCCTGCAAACAGTTTTAACGTTTTTGGAGAATCAATTCCTTGTATTGAGTGTGCCGAAAGTTCCCCAATTTCTTCCTCCACAATTTCGACCGTTTCTCCGTCAGCTACCCCTTTGAACAACTCTTCCGTTAAGTCCAAGTCTTCGTGCACAATCATCAATTTCAATTGACGAAAGGTGCACTTGTGATTTATGTCCCATTTTTCATCACATCTTGCACAAATGCCCAACGCCTTCTTTTCTGCAAATTCTGGGTTTGACAAGCGTTTAAAGGAATTCATTTTCTTCACTGTATCAGTACCACTACTCTGGGAACTTTCCCGACCATTTGAGTCTATGTGTGATACAATATTGGGCTGTATCTCATTGTTGGAGTTGCTTTTGCTCTTTCCCGTTTGACTATTGGGCCAATTTTTACTCCCATATGCACTGGAAGTTATAAAAGTCGATGCTCCAGACAGTGCCTTGTTACGGGCTTCAATGGATTGGGCCAAGTCCATCAACTGGTCCAATGACCCAGGGTTGTGCATGTCTACTTCAGCCTTCACACTATCCTGTAAACCAGCAAAAAACATCCCCATCAACCATGGATCCAACGGTTGTGACACCTTAGCCACAAGATCTTCAAAACGGTTACGGTATGCGATCACCGTCGACGTTTGCTTCAACGTCTTCATCTCCTCCTCCGGCCTCCGTCGCTGTCTCACCGTAAACCGCCGCAGCAGATCCCTCTTGAATTCATGCCACGTTGTGAACGGACGCGTCTTGGTCCGATATCGAACCCATTTAACGGCCTGACCTTCGACGCAAACTGGTACTGCGGTTAATCAATCCTCCTCCAGTATATTGCTCAAATCAAAGAACCGTTCAATTCTTGCGATCCAATCTTCCGGATCAAATCCAGAAAATACAGGCGCCTCCAGCCTTCAAATTGGATTATCCCGCCTCCGCCAGTCATGACGGCTTCCTCCTTATTGGCAATCTTTGCCACCGTCGTCGCCACCTCCAGCTAAGTACGACGATCCGGTATCATGATTTTTTCCGGTTGCTGTAATATGTTTCTTTAAATCCACCATCATATTCCTGATTTCATCTATGGAATCCTCCAAACCAGTCAATCGATTTTCAAAGCCATGAAAACCTTCTTCCACATGCTCCAGTCGCGAATTCATACCTTCCATCCTCGTAGTCATGCAGGATCGGTGAATCTGATACCAGGTTGTTACGTACCTGGCCCCTGGCTCCCAATTTCCTCTCAATCTCCTCAGTAACCTGCACAGAACTATCCAAAACCACAGCAACAACAATACAAGGTCTATCCAATCATTTCTCTGAATATTCACTCTTTTATTGATTGCTCAAGTATCAACAATAAGCTGCAGAACAGTACACGATATATCTCTCCTGAGATACTCTCAGAAACAGCCCTGACTGTCAAACTTACAATCCTCCTCCTCTCTTTCTAAACTCATTTTCTATTTATAGTTACAGCCTACCTCCTAACCCCTGTAACTAACTTCTAACTGCCTTATCTTTTTTAATATATCTACGAGTAACTAATTTTCCTTTAATATCTAAGTATCCATCATTGAACCAGAGCGGAAGAAAAGAAGAGAGGGAAGAGATGAAACGGGGAGAAGTGGCTGATGATAATTCTGTTGCAGAGAATCAATCACAGAAACCACTTTTTACTTTTCCCGTTTTTACTCTCTCTCCTTCATCTTGTTCTCTGTTTTGGGAATGGAACCCAACAATTCTTGGTGTTGTTGTTGTGGTGTTTTTGGATTAGGAAAGTACAAGGTAAAGAAGGGAAGAATATTAATAATAATGTGATAGGGCCAGCGATTGTTTTGAGTGGCACCGAAATAGCTCCAGAGGCTTTGTTGTATACAATACACCTGTCCTCCCGCTTGCCTCCTTCTCTTTCAAAGTTTCTAATTCTAAGCATTATTCTAATTCTAATTCCTATACTCTTCTATTTTTTTGTTTACCATACTACCTTTTTCTTTTTACTAACTTCTCCAATCTTTGCTACTCTTTTTTTTCCTCCTATGGTTTTCTAGAGGAAATTACACGTTGGAGCCCCGTGTCTCGGTTGTGTGAGCGTGGGGTAATGCACACGAGTAAAATGGAATAATAGTTTGGGTTCGAACTAGAATTAAATAAAAAATAATTCTTTATAATATTTTACAGGATAAAATGTTTGAAATTTTTGTAAAATTTGAAAGGTATCATTTGATTCTCATAAAATTTTTTGTAATAATTTTGTCATGTAAAAATAAAATAATTTTTTATAATTTCTAATGGTAATTTCATTATATGATAATTTGATGTGGATAATAGACTTCTACATGTAATTTGATTATACATAAATAAAACAATTTGTGGCAATTAAATTTCTCTAAAATGAATTAAACAATTTTTTATAACTAAAACTTCCAAAAAATGTAGTTTTTTTGTCATTTCCTGAATGATTTTGGATGATTTTCTAGCACTTTCATATGAGATTAGAAGGAAAGATGAAATAATAGTGGATTCTTGTGTCTTTTGAGTATGTTTGGAAAGAAAAAGAAAGAAAATAATTAAGTCTGTTAATCATATAATGAAATTGTCTACTGAATCACCACCACTAAAGACCATAAAAAATATATTTTATTTTTATTATGTAGTAACTTAATATGAAAAATTTATAAGAATTAAAATAATATTATTCAAATTTTACAAGGTGTTCAACACATATTTTATCCTATTTTATATTATCTCTTGTCTTATATTGTATCTTTTATATAAAATAAATTAAATATTATTTTTTGTCCTTTATATTCTATTATTTGTTCATTTTTGAAGATATTAAATTTTAAGAGTTTTATTTATTTTTTATATTTTTAAAAAATTTTGTTTTAATTATTTTTAGAAATGTTTCATTAATTTTTAAATTTTAGAATAATTAATTTAAAATAATGACAAATAAAAATTATAACTATTATTTTTATTTTGATCCTATTTTTCTTCTTATAACCACGTCCACCATAACTTCTAGTGCTGCAATTCATCTTCAACCCGGAGCCACGTGTAACACCCCAACTAATTATCTGTATATTAATTTCGTAATCAGTATTTCAAATTAATTTCGTAGTTAGTATTTCGAATTAATCAGTAAAATACATGTTTAAAGGAAATTGTAGGAGGGAATTAGAAATGTGGACAGAATAAATAGTGATAACACATTCCTATAAAATGGGAATTACAAAATACCCTTGGGGTCAAAATTACAGAAATGCCCCTGCATAATTTTGGAAATGACCAAAATGCCCTTAGAGC